>VXBD01002931.1:343901-361240 GCA_013399975.1 Indicator maculatus
GAAAGAAAGAAAGAAAGAAAGAAAGAAAGAAAGAAAGAAAGAAAGAAAGAAAGAAAGAAAGACCATAAATGTTTTCTCTAAAATGTACTAAGTCCTCAAGTACTCAAGTACTAAACTCTGGAAACAAGAAACACAAGCAAAGAGTGAAGAATTGTAGCTCACACACTAGTTGTTAGCAGAGTAGGTCCACTTGAATTTGAATACTTTACTGCCAAAAATTAGTAGATAATGGGACATTGTCACAGGAGGAGTGGTTCCCCTTTAAATCACTTAAATTACTTTTTTTGCAGAATTGGAATGTTCCTTGCTTCAGAATGAGTGAAATGTACTTCACTCAATAGGAAGGCAGCAATATGGTTTATTGAGGTAAATAAATAGGCAAAGCTTTGGTATGATTTTTCAAAAGTTAACTAAGGTTAATCAAAGTTCAATTTGATGGCAAGGTCAGTATAATACTGTGTATCCTATGGAACTCTGAGGTAACAACTGAAAGAGGTAGCAGCAATTAAAAATATAACACTGTTGTAGTAACTTACAAAACAGCAATGCTTAATCAGTGAATAATTGGTTATAGTTAATACAGTGATTCACATAAAAGATTTAAAGAAACTTGGTAAGCAAAAAAAGCCCCAGATATCACACACAGAGGCAGCTATATATAGGTATATAAAGGTTAACCTATGATTAAAATGTTTCCTTTCTGCAGATTATAGCAAATTTAAGTACCTATGAAATTGTTAGGATTTCATAAAATCCTAGAGATCACAAGTACAAGTCTTTTGTTGTCAGCTTATTAAAAGGAGAAGGTCTTCCCTGTTGTCATTCTTTGCAGATGGATAGTGATCCATTTTGTTGGGTTATTACAAGTGTATCCTCTTCCCATTCATCGTCTTTACCAATGGACTGTCAGGGTCAGGCCTGAGAGGCATCCCAGCTCAGGGAGTGATACCAATACACAATCACTGTCATCCCAGAGAGCTCCAGTGGTCCTCACTTTAGGATGAGTATCTATACTGCCAGAAGATGATTGACTTTGACTTTTCCACTGTGGACATTAATCTTGTCAGGAAGCTTGGTACTCTTCAATGGGAGCTATGGTCCCTTTTGTTGGCAACCTTCCAAGGTATTCAGAGCAGATGAAGTTAAGAGGTGCCTAATCATTCCAGCTCACTGAACCTGTACTCAAGATGTGTGGAAGTTGAATCCTTTTGACTTAATGCACCACTAGACAGGATCAGAGAGTACTACCATATCTCAGCTTCCTGAGCATGGTCATTAAACAACACAATGGCTGGTGCTAATTTTGCTAAGTGGCCTGGGAGCCACCATTGCACACTGGCCCAAGGAGGGGAGGGGTCTTTGCACCACAGACACATGCCACACAAATATTATTTATGAAGAACCAAAGAATAGAAGAAGGTGGGGAAGGAGAGCGGAGAGCATAACCAAATACAGTCTATAAGATAACATGATTTCTGGGATTTTAGGTTAGTTTCACACTGTAAAATTACAACAGACTATAAATGAAGAAATACACTCAGTAAAAAAAAATAATTTGGAGCACTAATGTAGTAATTTTGAACTCAATATACTACTGAGGTGAACATAAGTAGTTTACTCTGGGACTAGATTTTAAAAGTTAATCCCCTTATGCTCATGACATCCATTTTCAGTTGGTTCGATGGTTTATGATAACACAATAATAATATGTAATCCTGTTTTAGGTAGGAAGTTTAGCAGAGTCTTACTATGATGCCTTACATATTATAATATCTAATAATAGTATGTGTATGTTCAGGTAATTTATTAAAAATATCTGTGTCAGGGACAGCATACTTAAATATTTCAGAGATGTTATAAAGAAGTGTCATTGTCACAATTGAAATTCTCAATGCTAAGCACTATTATTTTTTTAAATTGTCTGAGGGTTGCACCACTTATTAAATGAAATGAAACATTTTTCATTTTACTGAAAGGAGAATAAGGTCTTCCTGATCTTTAACACATTTCTAATTACTTTAAGCAGTGAGCACTAGAACTTTTTACTGAGATTTTCAGTGTGGCTCCTTTTGTTCTTCTCTTTCCTGCCTTTAAGTGGCCGTTTTTTCTCATCACATTACATTGGGTGATGTCCTTACTGGTGCAGGTCTGGCTAGTCAGTGCCTGAGAGCATGTCACAGGCTCTGACATTTTACTTCTCATAGGAATTATATGTAACAGAATTGCTCTATGGAATTTTCAAATGATAGGAGCACTTTTAAGGCACTGTCAGCATCTCTTTGACAGTCTATCACAGCCTGCTAACACATTATTTCAAACATGGTTGCTTACGCTTTTCTACATAGTGCTGCAAGACAAGATTCTTTTTTTGTTGCTGTTTTTGGTTTTGTTTGTGTTTTTTATTTAATTCTCCTTTCATATTTATTAGCCTGTCAGCACTGGAGAAACATGACTCATTAACTAGTGAATCAATACCAAGCATCTGGACAATAAGAGAGGGGTGGGGATATGATCTGTTGATTTAGACAGATCATCAGGTAACATATCGTATTGGCAGACAGTACCGAAAAATATATTGAGAGTATATAAGATGCTTTGATAAGATGTGATATGTGCCCTTTTTCTTAATCTGAAATACAGGTTGGAAAATATAAGTATTATCTGCAGCATATGAGGAAAAATAGAGAAAACTGCCAATAACAATTCAATTGTAAACCAAAGTGTTCAATGGAAATGAAGAAGCAATGAAGTTTCACAGCTACAAAGATAAAAGTGAAAACAGCAAAATTGCTATTTCTGGAAATATGGAAGAATTCAAGTTACATTAATGGGTAGAGGAGTTGAAGCCTATATTCAGAAGCTGAACTACAATATTTTTATGCAAGTAATTCTGTTATGTGTCAGAAAGTGAAATCCACAATCTCAGTAGAAGAAATTGAAAGGACTAAGGTAAGCCTGAGTGCCTGAGCATAGTATAGTATGTGTCCAAATGCAATTTCATAGATTAAAATTGTGATCAGAACAAAGAATGACCATAATGTAGCTAATAATCTATGTTTTTATCTAATTTTAATAGATTTAATATTTTAAAATAACCTTTCAAACAGCGTTATTTGAGAAACTCTTAGAAATTATTCAAGGACTAGGAAATTTTCTTGAGTGAAAGGCTGTGTTATAGATACCTATCCCAGAGGAAGCTATTGTCTAACACCTATCATTCACGCCCACAGACAACAAAATACTTTTAATGTTTCATGAACAGCTTCAGCACAAAAGTAGAGAACTCTCTTTTCAAAGCTAAAGCATTTCAATGCTGACCACTTCCCAAGGATTTTTTACCAGCCTTGTGAATGTATTTGGACTCATTGATTGGAAACTTGCTTGATGACCATTGAGCAAAGGCTCTGTAAAGAAGAAAAATTTTGGCCTGCTTTCTCACATGGTTTGAATGTAAAGACAAATCTACTTCTTTGGAAAACAAAACAAAACAAATCCACAAAGTCCACTTCTTTCAGAAAACACTCTTCTGAAAACTCAGCATAATTATTGTCTGATTTGAATATTTAAATCAGGAATATGAAAGTGTTATCATGTCAGGAAAAATATATTACAGTATACCTGAAATCCTACCAAAAGTCTTTACAACAGTAAAGAATGTAACTTTGTATGGAATTACTTTCAGATGTGCAAGTGATGTGGAAATGCATAATGAACAGTCTGCCAAAACTATTGATTTTCAAACTCAGTTTAAAGGATTATTACTTTACAGTAATGAGCAGGAACAGACAGACCACCCATAAATGCCTGAAAGTACCAGAGACCATGGATAATACTTTATAATGTGATTAACAAGTGTATACTTAATATGCAGGAATGATGTGTATATTTAATATACAGTAAAAAGTAGAACAATAGAAATACATTAAAAAATTGTAAGTTTATATATGTGTGTGTACATGTGAATTACATAAGTTAAATGTATATTATACTTGTAATACTTGTTATGGGACTTCGCTGCCAGCAGCTTATCTGAATTTAAGGGGGTCATTATATAAAATTAAGAAAATCATGACCAGAAATCTCCAACCTTACATTCAGCTTTCAATGAGATTATGTATCCTGTTCATAAAAATAAAATCCAAAAGCTAGTGAATTATATTTGTATTAAAGACCAAAAGAAGCCTATTTGGATCAATGAGGGAAGAATAACTCATTCTGAAATTGTCAGAATAAGAATATATAATCTTTTTCTTTGAAGAGGAAATTCTTAGGCAAAGTGTTTTGCATCTTGTACAACACAGGGTCTCTTTTGCAGTAACTCTCAATCGGAGATTCTACTGGCTAATGTCTGGCTCAGTTCAAGCTGATCTGACCCATCAGTTTAGCATTTTTCATCAGCCAGTTCTGATAATAGCCACAAATTGTTCCCCTAAGCTGCACCTGTAGGAAATGTCTAACCCTGCTACTAGCTCCTGCAAGTCGTACCATGTCCCAGTAGCCGCTTGCACATGCCATGCCATGTGACAAAGCCATTCCCTAGTGATGGATTTTGTGTCACCAACTATTCCTGGTTATTCAGCATTGCTTCTGTTAGCTAGATTTCACTCCCCTTAGACGTATTGCAAACACTACAAACTTCACAAACTCCACTCTTTGTAATGCCATGCTGGAAGCTATTGCCAAAGTTTAATGTTCCTAAACACCCCACAAGCTTGTAGAAAGTCAGCTAAGACTTATTCAAATTTCTCTTTTTTAAACAGATATAGATGGGAAACCTAACAACAAATGCTAGAATTTTTTGGTTTAATTCATGCTATTTTTTACTCTCCTTTTATCTCCCTCTAGTTTCATTAAAAATAACAAAGCACAATCCAGAAAAGTCTGGATTATCTTCTCTGAGTTTCTGAAATGATGGGGTTTTGCTTCCATTTTGGATCTTAGTTATCAGACCTACATACTCATCCACATAAACTTAATCTGTCATCAACAGGCAGATACTCATAGATGTATACACATATAGACAGACAAATATATTAGGTATTATCTGAATTATTAGCTGAAGCAGTATTAAACTTATTAAGTGAGTACGAACTATTGTCCTGGTATAAAAAGGAATTATTCCTTGATGTTGGTCAATTGCAAGACATGAAATCTCTGAAGTTGGGGACCAAGCAATAATCTTGTGTCTTCTAAAACGATAATATATCACTTTTCATAATGCAAGAATAATTATTCGATATTGAGACCAAAGTATACATTGGCTGTATGTTGACTGTTTGGCTGTATACATCTTCTTATTCTGCAGAACCTCTCGATTTGGTAATATTTTACCTCCAGTGAGGTCCATCTGTGCATCTAAATTTACAGTACCATTTCTATCAATAGGATTACTCAGAATTCATAATGCTGACAATTAAAAATCTAATTTGACCCTTGTGTCCAAAAAAAAATGGATTTAGAAAGATCAAAGATTCAACTGAGAGTATTGCGAGTAAAAAAACAACACCGTTATAACAGGAAAATTAAGCCTTAAAACATGGCAGGCTATAATGCCACAGATGATATCCCACAGAAGACAAACACATACATTTATGATGTAATGCACTACATGTGCCCTAAGAATAATTCTATTGTTTTGAATATCTTGAACTCTTTCCCCATTTTTGGCATGGAATAAGTGGTAAAATATTTATCTTGATATCCCCACTAATTTAATTTCAAATAGATATGTGTCTTCTGCATTATGAATACAATGAAAGATTTACAACAATTTGTAAAAATAAGCTTGCAATTTTTTCCTCACAACATGTTTTAAAGTTAACAGAAAGCAGTGGTTTTGCATAGCCTTAGTCATGAAGAAATTGCAATACCAGTCATGTAGGACAAATGAGTGAAGAACTCATTGAGAAACTGCATGGAAGATAAATCTCATCATCACAAAACTGTGAAGAGTATTTGAGACATTTACGGTGCTTAAGACTTACTAATGGGGGTAAATTTCATCTAAACCTCATTTAGACACTGAGACTGTGAATTTCTTAGGCTGTTTCCCATAACCTACAGTTCTTACTGACTGCTAGAATTCTTGATGAATAAAGTCTTTGAACTGCAAGCATTGTTCTTTTGCTTTGATGAGCAAGAAACTCAAGAGTCTAAACTTCTAAAAGCATACAAATGCCAATAGATGTTTCTCATATGCATTCATATTTCACAGCAAATGACCAAACTGAATGCCTTGCTTCCCAGAAGGGTTTGTTTGGTTTTTGTTTGCTTGTTTGTGTTTGTGGGGTTTTTGTGTGTGTGTGGGTTTTTTTTTTTTTTTTTTTTTTTTTTTTGATTGGTTGGTGTTTTTGTTTGTTTGGTTGGTTTTTTTGACAATTAAATTGTGTAAGATTTCAAGGTAATTAATGAAAAATGAAAATTAATTTCCTTGATATAATTGCTGGACCAGTTCTCAAAAATCACTCTTCAGTGGTCTCTGTTGTATTATGAATTGAGGGACCTCTAGTTTTTACATCCTTGTTTATTAGCTCCCTCATATAATACTTAACAGGGGTCCAAAGCTTTCCACTTTCCCTTTAGAATGTGATAAGATCCACAGAAACAGGCAAACTAATCTAGTTTCATCTAAAGTGATATGGTTAGAGCTTTACGACTTTGACTACAGGGAACTGAGACTCTAATTTTACAATAGAGTAATCAGGACACAGGGATGTTTTTTTTTTTTGTCCTAACATAAAGTGGTATGGTATGTCTCCTGAAGTAAAAAAACATAACATATTCCCTAATATTTCTCAGTAGGTTTTCAGTATGAATGCTCTCTTGTTTTCCTTTGTGAGCTATCATTTACAAAAGACTATAGTTAAAAAGATCAAAGCAGTTACACCTAATAAACCTTGTACTCACTCATTGAGTGAGTGTTTGGAAATGGAGTTTTAAAGCTTGAAGAATTAATTCTATACCAAAGCATCAATGTTATTTTTTATATATATAAATCTTCTTTCTAGCAAAATTTCATAGAAAGATTTGCAATGAATTGCATTCACAGATTCAGATTGCATTTGGCTGGAAGTGACCCTCAAAGGTTACCTTGTCCAACCCAAACTAGGCACCTCCCAACTAGATCAGGTTGTTCCAGCCCTCTGATTGCTTTTGTGGCCTTCCTCTGGACCTGTACAAGTTGGTCCATGTCTCTCTTCTTTTGGGGGTCCCACAGTGTTACAGTTTAAGGCTATGTCTGAGTTTTAATTTTTTTTTAATAGGTTTAACCTTGCATGTGCTTGGCTGATCTCCTGTTTTGACTGTGTAAGGTACAGGGGAGAGAGAGAGACAGCAGGCTGACTGTTAATATAGCACTCTGGGCTGCCCAGGATGGGGAGAGAGCTGACTTGTTGTACAAGGGGGTATTTCTGATGTTGTTGAACTGTGAATATATGTAAATATACCTTGTATACATTTGCTGCTTTTTATAATTCCATATTTAGTCCAATTTTGTAAATATAATTTCATTTTGTTCCAAAATTCTGAGTTAGTGTGGTAAATTTACTCCAGGGGTAAATTTCTGATTTGTTGGGGTGCAAATCCAATCCACAACATTATTGACACATAGGACTAGCTCGATTGATTAATAATGAGAACAAGGAAGTTCAAAATGAAATTATTCTGGATTCTATGGCCTCTAGTATTAGTCTCCCTGATTGTGGCCTTATTGCTTTACCACTGCTTTGTCTCCTCAGTGTATTCTTGTATCTGTGGATTTTTTGCCAAAAGGATGTGGTATTGGTTGAAGACAATGACAGGTAGACTCAGAAAATATTGTCTCAGTTTTGTAGGCCGTGGTACTGTGGACACAGTACTCCAAGTGAGGTCTCACCAGAGCAGAGTAAAATGTCAGAATCACCTCTAAACCTTATGGCCATCGTTTTTTTGATGCAGCCTAGGATGCAATTTGCCTTCTGGGCTGCAAGTGCACATTGTTGGCTCATGTCCAGCTTTCGTCCACCAATAACCCAAGTCCTTTCTGCAGGGCTGTTCTCAATTTCATCATCCCCCAGCCCGTATTGATATTGAGGGTTGCCCTGGCTCAGGTGCAGGTCTTGCACTTTGCCTTATTGAACCTCAGGAAATTCTCCTTAGCCCACCTCTCCAGCCTGTCCAGGTCCCTTTGGATAGCATCTTGTTCTTCTTATGAACCACACCACTCAGCTTGGTATTGTCTGCAGACTTGATGAGGGTGCACTCAATCTCACCGTCTATATCACTGATGAAGATATTGAACAGCAATGGTCTCAGTGAGGGACAGCACTTGTCACCCATGTCCATCTAGACTTTTCAAATATCAAGGAAAGTAGCTTTGCAACTGCATCAGCCAATTCCTTCAGAGTTCTCGGATGCATCTCATCATGTCCCATATATTTATGTATGTTGAAGTTCCTTGGGTGGTCCTGAACCCGATCTTCCCTTACAGTGGGAGGAGCTTTACCTCACTGATTCACACCTAGTGGTCCATCAACTGGGCAACAGGGTACAGCAAAATTACTAATAAAGACTGAGGCAAAAAACTTATTGAGTACCTCAGCCGCCTTCTTGTCTGTTAAAATCACACTAAATCAATTTTTATATTTTATATTCATAAAGAGATGAGCCAGGCCAAAACCACATTGTTGCCATCATCTGGAAGCACTTTGTTTGACTAGTAACAGAATAAGGCACTGCTGAGCTTTACCATACATAGTTTATGAAAATGAAGATTCATCGTTACTCTAAATTTTTCTTTATGATTGCCTAAGTAATCAACCTTACAATCTTTTGGCTTATGGTTTGGCAAATTAATGCATTTCACCTGTGTGATGGCACACTGTGTGTACTCAGACAAAGCAGTTTAACAGGGAAAAACTTTTACTGCAATCTCCATGTTTAATTCTAACCTTTACTTTAGGACCCTTATAACTTTGGGCCTGCATGCATGTGATTACACTTCTAAAAGTGATTTTTCGCCACAGGTATTTTCACCAAATAAGAAATACTCATGTATTGTGGTGAACCAGCTACATATATGTTGTAAGAATAAAAACAAAGGCTGTATTAGAGTCATGTGTATCATCTATGTGGGAAAAATCCTGTAACAACAAAAATACATAATTTCTTAATTCCCAATGATACATTTCAAAATTTACTCTTGCAGACAGGAAAAAAAAAAAAACAAACAAAAAAACACCAAACAAACTTATAATATATTATGAAGACCATGTTTAGGAAAGTACTCTTCCAACTTGTGGTTTTTACGTTTTCACGTACTTTATTATTAGGTACTAGGCTTGAAGTACTGAGAAGAAAAAAAAATCAACATTTAGCATATATTGTCATAGAAAATGCACACGTTCTGGAAAATATATAAACAATTAAATAAGATTTGGAATGTGAACCTTAAAGTCTTACTACTAGAAAATAATATATTAAAAGAAGAGAGCTATGTTGTTTTTCTCCTACCCCTGTGGAAGTAAACAAGTTTTTAAATGAAAAATACCTGCTGTTTAATCTCTTCTAAATTGGCCCAGTTTAACTCTTACATCTGCTCCTGTGTCATTGTAAAATGTGTTGGTTCTGTCAGTGGCTGATTGTGATTCCAAAATTTGACACATTCAGTAATGTAGTTATAAGTTCTTTCATGAGAAAAACTTAAATGTTTTTTTGTAATCCTTATCCAATGTCAGGATGTCTCTAGATAAAGGTTATTACTTGATGAGAGAACTCTAAATCAACTCAGCAGTTTCTCTAATTTTTTTTTTTTTTTTTCAAAAATCCTAGAGTGAAGATGCTATGGAGTATGTAAATCAGTGAGAGAGCATGGGAGGAGGCAAAAATCATAAAAAGAAATCACTATGTGCTATAGTTACCTTTTAACTCCACTTATAAGAAGTATTTTAATATACTCAAAGGAGTGTAACTGATAGAGTAACTTTCAGACAGTTTACTGCCATCTTTAAACACCAAAACTGAAGAAACAACACTACTTTCCTTAGCTTGTTGACATCAGAAAATAATTGCTGTAATGACTAAGAATCACAACCAAGTTACTGTCCTAAAAATGTAGTTTATTTAATCCCCTTTTTCATATCCTCACCCCCAGCTGCATGAATATATTAGTAATCACTTACATCATGGATACTGAAAATAGCTTTTTCCTGTTATGGTTTAGATCATGATCTACACTTTATTATTTCTGGTTTATTTTTTATTCTGAAAGAACGAGTTGGAATATTAAAAGTAATTAAAATTGTGGTTCAAAGCTGTGATTTAAAAGGTTAATGACTAAAATATTTTATTTTCCCATAAGATAGGAAATAAATTACAGTAACAGTATTTATGATACAATTCACAATTAATTTCTTTTACAGTTACTATACATGGACATAGCTATGGACACATGCATATAAGTCCTATTTAGATGCAGTATAATGTATATATTAGATAGCATAAGTACATAGTGGTTTGTTTATTTTAACATCATAAATTTAAAAGCCATACTGAACTCCATGGATCTCTGTAGATTCTTACATGGTTTTTTTCCTCTCCTTGAATACATCTCCTTAGCTCCACAAAGAGATTCAGTTGTTTATTAGCAGCAGCCTGAATTAGTAGGGACAAAAAAGTACAAATGAGGTAATCATCAAGACCATCTTATGACCTAACACCACCACATTGACTAGACCATGCCACTAAGTGCCACATCCAATCTTTCCTTAAACACCTCCAGGGACAGTAACTCCACTGCCTTCCTGGGCAGTCCATTCCAGTGTCTAATTACCAGTACAGTACAGAAGATATGTTACAGTAAAGAAGATACGTGGAGAATTGTAAAGTTTTAAAGATAATCCCACTCAAAAGACAGAATAAACAGAGTAAACAATGGTTTCTGTTTATGTATATATATATACATATGTATATTTTGTTTAAATATCTATAAGCAGTTATTTTTACATAAGCAGATATTTAATTAGTCACTTAATTTCTTGAATGTTATTTTGTACTTTTGTATGAAAAAAACCAAAACCAAGATAGTCTGATTCCTGTTCGAAGCATCGTAATTCTTTCTACATTTGTTGAATAAGAGATAAATACATTTTCTACAATTTAAATTATTCATCTCGGTATTTTCTGAACCAGCTAAGCACCTTTCTGGCATTTTTAGCTATACATACTCTTGCATCTGTTAAATGTTAAGGATCTTTTTTGTTTAGGTTTAAATAGCATTATTAATACACATGATATTCTGAAATGGTGATTTTTTTCTTTCCTCCATCAAATAGCTGAATTGAATTTCTCAAGCATGGATCTAATAAGGTATTTTCTTACTATCCTGAGACAAATACAGATAGCTCAGTTAAAGCATTATCCAGCAATAATGCTGGCACCTTATACATGTATTTCTCACAGAACTTGTTTATTTAGAGACTTTTATGATCTTAGATACTTCATTATATAATAACAGCTACATCTAAAAAGATGATGAAACTCCCATTAGCAAGGATTTAGCAAGACTGTGGGATGCAGACTTTCTTTTGTAACAAAAACACTTGGTTAATCTGCTTTAACCACTGCTGAGCACTCCATTACCACAAAAAAATGGCATTTTGATGGTAGTCTCTAGAAGCATGTTGAGGTTAAATAGTGATAGAAGAGTGATAAATGAAGGCTTATCAGGTTACCATACATCAGAACTGTGATAAAACTCCCTCAGGAAAGTATCAGAAAGAACAAGGGTCTATTCCGAAGTGTTTGACAGAAGACACACCATTACAGTGGGACCGATCTAACTGACAGCATGGCTTAAATGTGGAATTTTTGCTACGCAATACGTTATGACTACCTTGACTCCTGCAGTCTGTGCTGAGCTCAGGCTATTTCAGGGTCAGTTTTGCAAGTTAACCAAATGCAGGGATCTGTATAAGCAGGCAGGAAATCTTGCAACAATAAGCTTTCTTATGCTTTTTTAGCTATCATAATAAAAAAATGTGAGGTTCATAAGTGATGAAGTGTAATGATTTATGAACCTCAGTATGTTTTTGGTTTGAAAATTATTTACATTAGACTGACTTACTAATTTTGAGGCAGGACCTCAGGTCTCTCACAAGTTCTTAGGATCACCTCATCTTCAAAAGAGAAGACGACATCCTTCTATCTTCATGGAAGAATACGACTAAGCCAGCTGGACAGAGGAATGAGCTTTCTATTTGAATTAGTTCTTATTTTAGTGCTTTCTATCTAGCTATCCCAGATACTGATTGTATATGTCCTTGAACAACTCTGTTGCCATTGACCAAAAGAGGTAACTTCAACATATTTTACAGTAAGTATTATCATTCATTCTTGCTTAAAAGACTGGAGTAAAAGAGGGACCATTAATATGAAAGATGTTTTATTTCTGCTCTGGCAAATCCCTCTGAAAATTCCCATGTAAGGATAGGCAGCAAATTATGATGCACTGGAAAAAGGCCAGAATACTTGTTCCATTGCATGGACAAGGGAACTGTATAATTTACAAAGAGGATGTATTACAGAATCACAGAATTAACCAGGATGGAAAAGAGCCTCAAGATAATCCCCACGAACCATCCCATATTAATCTTTGTGTAAGAAAATGACCATTGAGAATTTTTCCCTGCAGAGTAGGGGAAAAGAAAAAAGAAAAAAATAAACCAAACCAAATTTGAAATAACGCAGGACTGAAAAAATACCAAAAAAATGCTGTTCCACTGGTTAAGTCTCTCAATTGTTTTTGGATGTTCTAACTTCACATATGACATTTTGACCTTTCCTGAAAGATAAATAGGAGAGACAGCGTCACTGGCACTGGGACCAGCTTCAGCTCCTGTCATGGTAGGGCCAAACTAGCCCAGCACAAAACCCAGACAGACCCTGATGTGTCTAGACATGGTTCCCCTCTCCCTCCTCCTTCCTGCAGGAAGTCAGGGTAACGTAGGAAAAGGAGCAAAGGGGACAGGACCATGCCTGTCTAGTAAACAAGTTTGCTGCCAGGGGAAGAGCAGGTGTACTGGCCACTGTTCCTCCCTGACCAGGCTAAGTTTCTGCATTTTATGGCCACAGCCTGGCAGAACCGCAGAACCCCTTTTCATTGGGTAACTATGTACTGGCTTCAGTTGCCCTGTTGACCCAATTGAATCTCAGGCAAGATATATATACAGGCTTATTTCTAATCAGCTTGCCTTGCTTAAGCCTTGCTTGAATTGCCTGCTTGGACCCATCTTGCTTGAAGCTGCCTCGAGTTGCCATGCCTTGAGTTGCCTGGTCCAGAGACTGGAACAAAAGCCAAGAGCCTACACACTGCAAGCTAGGGAAACCACAAGCTTAGCAGCTGGAGCCAAGCATGCTTCCCCTTGCAACTAGAATTTTGCTATGCCTCAGTTTACCCAGGCCCCATCGCAATACACATCGAAACCGCCTACCATCCACTGAAGCCAGACCAGCCCCAAGACCATGTGGCATTTCTTGCCAGCAGCCTGCCATGCCTGGCACACAAGAGCACCCCAAAGCCTCAACAGCTAATATGCAGCAGCAGCACTCCCCACTTGGGTGGAATCAGCTATGAGTAATTAATTCATTGCCTTTTTGGCCTAACAGTTTTTGTTGAGTTTCCCCACCCCCTGCTGTGGTCTAGCACCATTTTGCTCCTGGGGATTCTCTCTTTCAATGTTTTTTCCTTGTGGTTTGCACAAAATTGTTAAAATTGTTATAGTTGCCTAAATACTGTACATTCCCATTGTAAGTATATATTGTAACCATACATTGAACCTATTTAATACATTTTTGGACAAATTTTTGTATTAATAAAAAGTTATTGATATTTTTATTATTTATTATTATATTTATTTATATAAATAAATTATAGTTATATATTTATATATTCTTTATTATTATTTTATTATTATTACATTATTATTATTATTATTTTATTATTATCCTTTATAAATTAAACAATTTTGTCATTACAGCAGTGCTTTTTGGTGTAGGAGATTGTCCAGAGTCAGGACACGGACTCAATATGAGTTAAAGTCCTGCTCAGCCAGAGTCAAGACATAGACCCAGTATGAGTTCAGAATCTTGCTCCTTTATTATTATAAGACACNTAGTTTGGCTTGGATTGCGCAGCTCATGGCCTTTTATCTTCTGGCCATTTCTCTACATTTGGGGGGGGGTGTTTTTGATTTTTTCAGGCATTCAGGAGCTCTCTTGACCAGGGCGGAGGGGTAGCAGGGAAGTGAAGTTTTAGGGTGGTGCTGCGGTAACCGCGTGAGATACAACCACATCCCAGCGTGTGACTGCCATTCAGCGAGGCAGCTAGCCTTCTGGCTGGAGTGTATGAGGGGGCTGCTGGCAAATAAAAAATAATTAAAAAGTAAAACAAAACCAAAACCAAAATCAAACCCAACTCCAAACTTATTTTCATTTGCCCAAAGAGATCCAGCCATGGTTACAACTCGGCCAAAGGCTACTAGAAAAACAGTGGGTACCCAGATAGAGCCTGCATCCAAGCACGCAGGTGTCCAGGCTCTTAGCTGCAGAGGGTGCTGGAGCCTGGCACTTAAGTAGAGGGTGATGGAGACATCACCTTTGTTACGTGTGACCAGGTGAATTATCTGCTTAATCTGGTGGCCGAGATAAAGGAAGAAGTGGTGAGACTCAGGACTGTAAGGGAATGTAAAAGGGAGTTAGACATGTGGGAGCAGGCTTTACAGACCTCCTTAGTCAAGGGAGGTGACCCAGGAAGCAGGTCCCTATTAGGAGAAGCATGTGGAATCCGTCCCGGCTCTCTTTGCCTCCCCCATTTCCCTTGCACAACAAGTATGAGGAACTGTATCCCATGAGGACTCATCCCACAGGGAAGTCTGCTGCCTACCTGGGGCCTAGGTACAGGACATCATGAGGAGACTACTGAAGCTAATCCAGCCCTCTGACTATTACCCATTGCTGGTAATCTAAGATGGCAGTGATGAGATTGATGAGAAGGGCACCAGGACAATCAAAAAGGAATTCAAAGCTCTTGGTCAATTGATCGATAGCAGGAGCACAAGTGGTGTTCTGCTCAGTTCCCTCAGTGGCAAGGGTCTATACTGAAATGAACAGGAGAACCCACAATATCAACAAATGGCTCAAGGGGTGGTGCAAGCAGCAGAATTTTGGGTTCTTTGATCAAGAGGCAATTTTCACTGCACCTGACCTGTTGGACCTAGAGGGATGAATCTATTTAGAAAGGGCAAAAGGACTCTGGCAAAAGAGTTGGCAGGGCTCACTGAGACGGTTTTTACCTAGGTTCAAGGGGGAGGGTGATGAAACCAGTCTCTCCAGAGAGGAGACAAAGGGAGGCAAACTAGAGTCAGTGGTGAAATCAGCAGCCCAGCTGAAAGTGCATGTACACCAGTACACACAGTATGGGTAACAAACAAGAGGAACTGGAAGCCCTGGTACACCAGGAAAACTATGATGCAGTCACCATTACAGAAATGTGGNGGGAAGGCTAATAAAAATGACATCCTGGTTGGAATATGTTATAGACCACCCAACCAGGATGAAGAGCTAGATGAAGTATTCTGCAAACAGCTGGAGGTCATTTCAAGATCGCCAGCCCTTGTTCTTGTGGGTGACTTTAACCTGCCAGATATCTGCTGGGACCTTAGCAGAGAGGAGGCAGTCCAGAAGGTTCTTAGAGTGTATGAAGGACAGCTTCTTGGCACAGCTGTTATGTGAGCCTACCAGGGGTGAGGCCCTGTATGACCTGCTGTTCTCAAATAGAGAAGGGCTGGTGGGGGATGTGATGGTAGGAAGCTATCTGTGCTTCAGCGATCATGAAAGAGTGGAGTTTTCAATATATAGAGAAACAAGGAGAGGCAACAACAAAACCCTTACCTTGGAGTTCCAGAGGGCAGACTTCAGCTTATTTAAGCAACTAATGCAGAAAGTATGTTGGGAAGCAGCCCTTAAGAACAAAGTGGTCCAGGATGGTTGGACCTAGTTCAAACAGGAATTCTTGAAGGCACAGGAAGAGGCTGTGCCCATGTGCTGAAAGATGAGCCAAACGGGAGGCGACCAACTTGGACCAACCTGGGCAAGCATCTTTTGAAGGAATTAAGGGGAAAAAAGAGGGTGTATTCCCTTTGGAAAGGGGCAAGATATGCTCAAGGATGTTGTTAGATCATGTAGGAGGAAAATTAGAGAAGCAAAAGCCCAGTTAGAACTTAAACTGGCCACTGATGTGAAGGACAATAAAAAGCATTTTTATAAATATATTTGTGGTAAAGAGAGGGGCAGGAAGAACCTCCACTCCTTATTGGACTTGGAGGGAAATATTGTAACTAAAGATGAGGAAAAGGCAGAAGTACTAAACGCCTTTTTAGCCTCAATTTTCAACAGTAAGACAGGAAGGCTTCAGGTTAACTGACCTCCTGAACAGGTAGATGGGGTCAGAGAGCTTTATAGTCCCCTTGAAATCCACGAAGAAGCAGTTAGAGACTTACTGAGTCACTTGGATTTTCATCGAGTCTATGGGACTGGTGGGATCCATCCTAGGGTATGGGAAATGGAAGATGATCTTACCAAGCCACTGTCCGTCATTTACTACCAGTCCAGGCTCACTGGAGAGGTCCCAGATGACTGGAAGCTGGCCAATGTGATGCCCATCCACAAGAAGGGCCAGATGGAGGAACCTAGAAACTACAGGCCTGTCAGCCTGACCTCAGTGCCAGGCAAGAATATGGAGCAGATCATCTTGAGGGCAATCACAGCACACCTGCAGGACGACCAAGGGATCAGGCCCAGCCAACATGGATTTAGGAGGGGCAGGTCCTGCCTGACCAACCTGATCTCTTTCTATGACCAGGTGACCTCCTGGTGGATGTGGGGCAGGCTGTGGATGTAGTCTACCTGGACTTCAGCAAGGCCTTTGACACCGTCCCCCATAGCAAACTCCTGGCCAAGCTGTCAGCCTGTGGCTTGGACAGCAGCACTCTGTGCTGGGTTAGGAACTGGCTGGAGGGCCAGGCCCAGAGAGTGGTGGTGAATGGTGCCACTGCCAGCTGGCAGCCTGTCACTAGTGGTGTCCCCAGGGATCAGTGTTGGGCCCAATCATGTTTAACATATTTATTGATGATCTGGATGAGGAGATAGAGTCCACCATTAGTAAGGTTGCAGATGACACCAAGTTGGGAGCAGGTGTTGATCTGTTGGAGGGTAGGAGGGCTCTGCAGAGGGACCTTGACAGACTGGACAGATGGGCAGAGTCCAACATGATGGCATTGAACAAGTCCAGGTGTCAGGTTCTACAC
>VXBD01002931.1:361287-389713 GCA_013399975.1 Indicator maculatus
GTGTCCAGTTCTGGGCTCCTCAATTTAAGAAGGACATTGAGATACTTGAACATGTCCAGAGAAGGGCAACGAAGCTGGTGAGAGGTTTTGAGCACAAGCCCTATGAGGAGAGGTTGAGGGAGCTGGGGTTGTTTAGCCTGGAGAAGAGGAGGCTCAGGGGAGACCTCATTGCTCTCTACAACTACCTGAAAGGAGGTTGTAGCCAGGTGGAGGTTGGTCTCTTCTCCCAGGCAACCAGTGACATAACAAGTGGACAGAGTCTCAAGCTGCATCAGGGGAAGTTTAGGCTTGAGGTGAGGAGAAAGTTCTTCACAGAAAGAGTAATTGGCCACTGGAATGGGCTGCCCAGGAAGGTGGTGGAGTCACTATCCCTGGAGGTGTTAAAAAAAAAGATTGGATGTGGCACTTGGAGCCATGGTTTAGTTGTCATGAGGTGTTAGGTATTAGATCATAGGTCGGACTTGATAATCTCTGAGGTGTTTTCCAACATGGCTGATTCTGTGATTCTGACATTTTAGACATCTAAATATTTGAAGAGTCTGAGTAGAAACAGAATAAAATATTTCTTCTTTTCCTTCAGGCATGTATTTATTGTTTGCACAAAAAATTCTATAAAGGGTGCTCATTGGAGTCTATAATATCTTAGTGGCCCTCTTGACAAACATTTATGAACAACAAATCCTGTTCCATTTAATAAGATAGTTAACATTAAATAAACACAGTGTTTGCCCTAGAGAGTGCAAACTCGTAGTTGAGGAAGATTAAGTGAAAAAAAAACCACAAGTCACAATAAAAAAAAAAAAGTTTGGAATTTTCACAAGGAAGAAAAACTGAGCCTCTGACAAAAGACTTTCATTTAAGCAACAGTGCTGGCTCGAGAGACAAGAATAATTTTTGTGAGAGGAAAATAATTGTAATGACAAGTCCATGTTGTAATGTGCGCATACTGGAATGGTGTCCTTCTACATGAAACCAGCCACACATTAAATTGCAAATTGCCAAACAACTGCAGGAGAAAAACTGAGATGAGGATTTCTGAACACAGCTAGAAGGGCTCTTTAAAACTTCACCTCTGAAAAATACTGGAAAGATGAGAACTCCACATGTACTATTGCATAAGTATAGCTGTGTAAATAATTTGGCACTGTATTTATGCTTAGAATAACATCATCTGAGATATGATAAAAACCAGATACAGCAATGAAATGAATTGGGGTAGGAATATTTTTACCACAGAAGGGAAAAAAATATTTCCAACACCAACTATTTTGTGAGTTTTCTTAAGTGTTTTATGTGTTGTAAATTCCTTAAAGTCACATCAGCTTTCACAGACTGCTGCTTTTTACTTTACAGATACTCTTTTACATATCATAAGAATTCCTTAGATGTACCTTGACTTAGAACACCGCTGAAAAAATTGTTTGTTATGTATTATATGTTCTGTGTATGCTCAAACAGGCTTTAATGGTGCTGTTAGTACTTTAACTGCATAAAGAACTAAGAATTACACAATACATATGTGACCACAGTTAACTCCACTTTTATTTTTTGTCTCATTTCTTAAAAGGATAAAATGGGATAGTTCTTCACTTTCCATTGAAAAAAATATTGGTTTATACATGAAAAGTGGAGTAAATTGATTCCATTCTTAGATAAAGGTTGAGAAAGATTTGACTCCATCTAAATTTTTGAGTGAATGAGTTTTCAGCTTGAGTCTGGTTTTACTGTTTATCTTTGACCATACAAGTGAAATATATGCATGTTAGAATACAGTAGCAACTTAAAAAGGAGCTCAAAATTTATGTTAAGATTTTGCTCCAGACAGTCTTTATAGCTCTATTACCTTCACCAACCACTGAAGGTGAAACAGACTGGAAAGGTGAAGTTATAAATTGTTGCACAGTCTTATATATCTTAACATGCAGCTGTCTTCTTTCATTTAATGATTTTAATTTCTTTATTGAAATACTAAAGTAGACAATGTTTTCTGCTGGTAGAACAGAAAAAGAGTATAGTATGAATCTCAAAAAAAAAAAAAGAAAAAATGTATTGTGTTAAGCAGCAAGATTTTAAGAATTTCTGTCTAGCTTTGGAGTTTACAACTAGATATTTCTAATTATTCTTTTTATCTTAAATGCCAAGTATTTTTTGAAAGCACTCAGATTTTACTGACCATCCTCTTAAATTGTCTCATTTGATGTCAGCATCTGTCATGTACAAAGAAAGAATAATAGAAAGACAGTTAAGGATTAACCTGCAAAATTTTCCCTGAATTTGAGTGCTGATAACATTTTCTGAAAGAAATACAGCTAAATACATCGATGATTTACAATATCCACATATTAAAGAGAAACAAAAACTATTCTGTTTTCTGTTAAAGAGGGAATATCTCCATCAGTAGAGGCCTACTGGTAAAAAAGAAGAGAAAGGAGAATTGACACAAGTACCTAGAGCAAATTTGGTTTACACTGAGGTTTCAGAATAAGCTTTAATAAAAACATAACTGCAGGAAGGTTTGGCAGTTTTGTGATAAACTTACATTAGTTTTGAAAGCTATTATGTTAGGATAACATTGTTGTTAATAATACTGAAGCTTTGCTGTTCTAGTTTTTTTTTTGCATACTATCCAAGCAATCTGTGCAACTTCAAGGGAGTTCAACAAAATTATTGATTCATTTTGCCTTCAGAGGATTATCTGTTCCCCACTGATATCAGCTTTTGACATGCGTGTGTTTTGAAGCCAGATTTGATACTTATTAGTTTAATATCTCAACATCAATAGGAGTGACAGATATCTGGGAATCATTTCTCCAACTGCCAAAATACACCCAGCTCTTGGGGAAAAGTTATTCCAAAGCAAACAGTTTTTCTGTTGCCAATTTGCACAATATTTGATATTTTCTCATCAGTTCAGCTGTTGTCTAAGCCTCACATATGCAGATACAGCTTTTATCCTCAGAAAATAAAGTTTTTACTACTCAAGTTTGGGGTGGAGGGTAGGATGACTCTTGAACCAATGAAGACTTTTAGCCACAACTCCCCAAAACTACTTCTAAAAATAAAAGTAGGCATTTTTCAAAATGTTTTCTGTTATTTAGATTTATAATTTGAAGAAGAGGAAGAACTTGTTCAGGGAACATGGGAGACCTGTACTATGTCTTTTACACCATTATTATTGAGGATACTCTTCTTTAGGAAGAATAAGCAAATGTGGTATACATTTAAATTTCAGAGAAGCCACTACAATCTTAGTTAAATAAAGACATTCATGGATTATTTTTCTACTAATTTCTAGAGAGCAATGCCATCTTTCTCTCATAAATAAACTGAAAATCTCCATTCCACAAAAATAACTCCATATTAGATATTTTCTATTCTTTAATCAACTTTTCTTAACAATTAGCAGATAAGAGAGAAATCCTCAAAGTTCTGTTCATGCTGGAACAGGTAAGACATCAGCCTCAGAACAATTTTTGTCTAAAAACTGTAAGGTGACATATTCCATATATAAAGTTACTTTTGAAAAATCAACACATTTTGGTAATATAAACTCACAGAAAAATTTCCTTGCTAATAATTTAAGACAGCATGGGTTCAAATAAGTTATTACAATAAAAATGGTTTAATGAAGGTTTTCAATGATCATCTCTAAATTCAACTTGGATTTAGCTGAGAAGGTTTTCTCACAACTCTGTGTGTTTCCAAGAAGAGAGGTTAATCCTTAGGAATGTTAGAGAATCACTGGGTAAACTGATAATAGTACATTTTTATGATTCTGTCAAGTACAGCCACAATTAAAAAGTCCCTTTGTGGACTGAATACAAAGGCTTTGCAGGCTGCAAGTGGTCTATGGGCTGTGATATAGAGAATCCCAAGCTGGTAGATATTGATGCAGCCCTATTAAAGTCAATGGCATTAACACCTCTTTCATACAAGCCAACAATCTGGCCTGTGATCTGCCCCCTACCCTCTCCATTATGAACTGGGTTAACAGATTGTCAGACACCCTCTTGAGAGAAAAAGTATATCCTGTTAGAAAAAATACATGATTTCCAAACAGAAAGTCTGATCTGAAGACCAGTAAAATAAAGAAGAAGTCCTGGACAAAGCCGTTACTTCCTAACTTCTACATTTTTTCCTTTTTAAAGAAATAAGCTAAGAAAGCAAAGGCAGCCTCAATATAGCTATTATTTCTCCTTCTGCACAGGTGGTAAGCTCAGCTCTTTCACTCCCAGTGTTACAGCCAGTGCAGCTGTATCAGAGCATGTATAATTAATTAATTATACATGCCTTAGTATATAATTGGGTATAGGGGTGGTGTAGAGGGGATGCATGGAAGAAAAGAAATTCGAGGCATATTGTAACTCTGATTTGCAGTTTGTAGGTTTCTCCACCCCCTGGGGCAATGCAACTGCCCTCTGTAATTGAACCCTCAGCTTGTACCTTTTTTTTCTTTTTTTTTTAAAGACAACAGAACAATAGAGTCAATGAATAAAGAGACTGTGATCTAGAGTTCAACCAAACAGTGAGGAGCGAAGATTAAAATCTGAAGGGTAAAAAAAAAGAGGGCAGCAACTGCTGAATCAGTGTGAAGTGCAGAGCAGGGCAGTGCTGGTGCAACTAGAAGTAAATCTACCTCAGAACAAAGGACTGATCGTTTATCATAAAAAGATAATGACGACAAAAACAGATACTTGTTTTAGGATGGTCTTCTAGATCCTATGGTGTTTCATACTGTAGAACCAAACTTAAAGTCCAAAGTCTTTGACTCAAAACGCTATGGATTTTTTTTTACCTGAATATATTGGTTTGCAAAAGATTTTCTGCAATGATGAACCCTCCTCTCTTTCTTTCTCTTTCTTTACTTGTACATTGTGGCATATTCATGTAGTTAGTATGAGTTGTTCAGATGTTCCAGAAAGAATTACTACTATGGCAGTGACTTTTAAGAGGTTCTTAAGAGAACCAGCTATTTTTGGAGAGTAACAGCTAATTTGAATTGCTGAGATTTTGTTAAACTATTTGGGGTTATGACAATTGAAATTAGCATAGGCCTGTGTGTTTACACTGTGCCTAAGAGGTGAATATGTGTTTAATAGCATTCCTCTACAGTCTTGTGTTAATCTTTATTTCATTTGCTTTGAAAAGTCGATTTTATTGTTATCCCATATAGCTAGCTCATCTTTTTCCGTATTCTGCTGATTCAGCAGCTCTTTTGTTTCATAGCTTGATCTCAGCGGTTGATACCTCTCATTCATTAATTCATCCATTCATGACTTTAGGAAGTAACAACGAATAGTGATAAAAATATTTCTTCTCGTTCCTCCTACCATAGATTTTGAAGACTTTTTTCTGGAAGGCATTCCAAACTTAAAGCAGCAACAAGAAACGTCAGCAAAGACAGATATATTAAGAGTAATTGAAAAGAAATGGATTATTTTCTGAGTTAGTAGGGGGGAAAAAAAAGAAGAAATATCAAAAAATCCCTACCCATGAGACTGGAAGGAAACTCAAGGGCTAGACCCACAGGGGAGAGAGTCTGCTGCTGTGATTATGAAAGGCAAAATTTAGAATCATAGAATTGTTAGGGTTGGAAGGGACATAAAGCATCGTCTAGTTGCAACCCCCCTGACATGGGCAGGGACACCCAGATCAGGTTGCCCAGAGCCACATAGAGCCCGGCCTTAAAAACCTCCAGGGTCAACCACCTCCATGGGCAACTTGTTCCAGTGTCTCACCACCCTCATGGGGAAAAACTTCTTTCTAGCATCCAATCTGAATATACCTATTTCTATTTTTGTCCCATTCCCCCTAGTCCTATCATTACCTGACATCCTAAAAAGTCCCTCAACAGTGTTCTTGTAGGCCCCCTTAAGATACTGGAAGGCCATAATAAGGTCTCCTCGGAGCCTTGCCTTCTCCATGCTGAATAGCCCAAACTCTTTCAGTTTGTCCTCATAGGAGAAGTGCTCCAGCCCTCTGATCATCCTTGTGGCCCTTCTCTGGACACGTTCCAGCACATCCAGATCTTTGTTGTAATAGAGGCTCCAGAACTGGATGCAGTACTCCAGGTGGGGTCTCCACTGGAGTGGAGTAGAGGGGGAGAATCACCTCCCTTGACCTGCTGGCTATGCTTCTCTTGATGCAGCCCAGAATGTGATTGGCTTTCTGGGCTACAAGTGCACACTGGTGGCTCATCTTGAGCTTCTCATCCACCAGCACCCCTAAGTCCTTTTCTTCAGGGCTGCACTCAAGCCAGTCACTGCCCAGCCTATATTGATGCTTGGGATTGCCCCAACCCAGATGCAGTACCTTGCATTTAGTCTTGTTGAACCTCAGGAGGTTGGCTTGTGCCCACCTCTCCAGCGTCTCAAGATCCCTCTGGATGGCATCCCTTCCCTCCAGCGTATCTGCTGCCCCACACAGCTTGGTGTCATCAGCAAACGTGTTGAAGCACTCAGTGCCACTATCTATATCATCAACAAAGATATTGAGCAAGACTGGTCCCAGCACTGATCCCTGAGGGACTCCACTTGTCCCTGGCCTCCACTTGGACACGGACCCATTGACAGCCACTCTTTGGGTGCAGCCATCAAGCCAGTTCTTAATCCACTGAATGGTCCAGCCATCAAACCCAGACTTTATCAGCTTGGAGACCAGGATGTGATGAGGGACAGTGTCGAAGGCTTTGCTCAGGTCCAGGTAAATGATGTCAGTTTCTTGCCCCTCATCTATTAAAATTTGTGTCATTATATCTTAAAATTTAATGTCTACAATCCTGGTTTCACAGACAGTGCAAACACTTCTCCTTTCCTAAACTTTATGTACATCCCAGATTTGTCCCAACAACTTACATATCTTTCATTTAGGTTTTTACATGTAATGCTTTTAGTAATAGCATGTCACAGTCATAAACATGAAAAAGATGGAAGGATACTTTTTATTGTTCTATTTATTATTTTATTAGATCACCTGATTCACTTGCATAATCTTCATTCTCTTTTAGCCATCCAGGAAGATTGGAGAAGAGCTACAAGTGTCTATGATATTGACAACAGTCTGATAAAAAGTATGCCTCATATAAGAAGGAAGATAATCAAACAGAAAAAGTTATTTAGGATATGCATATTGCTATTTTGAATGCCACTCTGTTGGGGACTGTCATGCTATACAGCTGGTAAGTAGCCAAATGTCACATAGCTGCTCGCTCACTCTCTCCTGCCCAGGAGAGTGGGGGAAAGAAATGGGGGGGGGAGGAAGGTAAGGTCAAGATTAAAAAAAAAAAAGAAAATTAAATAAAACCAACTTCATAATCAAAATAATATTGATAATATCAGTAATAATCTTATATATAAATGAATAATGTGAAATGCTCACCCACTGCTGACCAATAACTAACCTGTTCCTGACTAGCAGTTCCAGGGGAGAGAAACCACAATCCTGGAAGATCCCCATCTTCCAAGCCCACCCTCATCTCTATACTGAAGGTGATGTTGTGTGATATGGAATATTCCATTGGCCAGTTTTGGTCTGTTACTCTGGCTGTTCTGCCTCCTGACTTCTTGTGCATCTGCACACTAGCAAGACAAGGGAAGCTGAAAAGTCCTTGATTTCTTAGCAGCAGCTAAAACCATCAGCATATTATCAACATTCTTCTCATACCAAATTCCATACTGAATCCAAAACGCAACACTCTTCTAGCTATCAGAAGAAAAATTACCTCTATCCCAGCCAAAACTAGGACAGGGATCTTTGGCACTATCTTAGTACACGTTAGTAGAAGGTATATACTTTAAATGTCACTTTAAAATTCATCTTTCATTACCACCAATGCAAGAATTATCTAAATGCATATGATGCAGGGAGCTGTACATATGAGGTAAAGGGCTGCATCATTTCAAAAACTGTAAAATTCCTTACACAAGACCCCTTATGACAAGGCCTAATTCTGTTACAGACCACCTAACCAGGATGAAGGGGCAGATGAAATATTCTTTAGGCATCTGAGAGAAGTCTCACGATCAATAGTCTTTGTCCTTGGGGAGGACTTCAACTTCCCTGATGTCTGATGGAAATAATGCACAACAAAGAGGGAGCAGTCCCAGAGGTTCCTAGACTGTGTGGAGGAAAACTTACTGACACCGTTGATGAGGGAGACAACTAGGGAAGGTGCCGTATTGGACCTGCTGTTTGTGAACCAAGGACTTGTAGGTGATGTTTTGGCGCCAAACTGGGCACAACGATTATGAAATAATAGGGTTCTTGACTGTTGGAGAAGAGGGGAGTCAGCAGGACTGACACCTTGGACTTTCATTGGGCAGCTGTATGAGGTTTGTCAAGGCCATATCCTGGGGGTTTCATTTGGGTCACAACACCCCCATGAAATGCTACAGGCTTGGGGAAGAGTGTCTGGAAAGCTGCCTGCCAGAAAAGGATGTGGGGGTGTTGATTGACAAACAGCTGAAGACGAGCCAGCTATGTGCCAACGTAGCCAAGGAGGCCAACAGCATCCTTGTCTGTGTCAGGAACAATGTGGCCAGCAGGAGTAAGGAAGTGACTGTGCCCCTTGTACTTGGCACTAGTGAAGCTGCACCTCTACTACTGTGTTCAGTTCGGATATTAGGAAAAATTTCTTACCTGAAAGAGTGATCAAACATTGGAGTAGGATGTCCAGAGAGGTGATGGAGATAGCGTCCCAAGAAGTGTTTAAAAAATGTGTAGCGTCCCAGGATGTGGTTTAATGACCATGGTGGTGTTAAGTTGATGGTTAGACCCAATGATCTTATAGGTCTTTTCCAACTGAAACATTTCTATGCTTGTATGATTTAGTGCCAATAAAATAAACCAAATAGATTTCTGTGATTAGAAAGGAAAAAAAGTCTTATTTCTTTGGTTCCCTCCATCCTTTTGGCTTTCCGTGGTTTGGTATAGAAAATTTTGTTTAGAGTCTCAAGTAATATTGCTTGTATAGTGAAGAACCTAACAAATACTCAACTTCCTAGTAGCAACAGTCAAGAAAAAAAAAAACTAAGACATTGTATGTATGTGGAGATTTCGCTTTGTGGTTTGTCATTTTAGTTTTTATTTTTTTAATTAAAATTGTTGAAAAGTATATCAAGCACACGATAAGACAGAGCTCACTCATATACACTAAACTACAGTATTTCTGACTATTCAAGAACCAAATCTTCTTCCTGACATGCCCATGCACATCGTATTAACTTGACTGACATTACAGGCACATAACTAAGACCACAATTTGTCCTGCTGAGTATAGAGGTTGCAACAGAAAGCAATTGTCTACAATCTATACTGGTACACATTGTCCCTCAATGTGTTTTTCATTGACATTTTAATCAATGGGGGGTTTATGACAGATTTCTGCATAGTATTTTTCAACAGTCCAAGGGAGCAAATTATTGGTAATTGCTGCTGATTATTCTTATTTACAGAAGCTACACTTGCAGCTTCAGGGGAAGAGGATGATTGTCAGGATATTTGTTTTTTTAAAGAATTACAGTTACTGACTGTGTTGATTAACTCCAGAGAAAACTTTTTGGCAGAACTAAAGAAAAAAGTAATCTTTGATTTTTTTTGCCCCTAATAATGCACTGATACAGTAATCTAAATTTACTGAATACAGTTTAAAAAATAATTGTGAAGAAAAATCCTTGAGGCACCAAGACTACTGGATGATCCATACAGGAGTTACTTGAAAATTGTCTTTTCTACATCTTTATCTGTATCTTATGATTCTTTGCTGTTTAGTAAATGCTTAATTTTACTGCAATAACTTATGGTTTGAGGTTATGAAATATTACGGTTTAATTCTTGTATTGGAATGTATTGGAAGTGATGATGCTGGAGCAGTATTAAACATCACTACATACTAAAAATGCTTTTAAAAGAGAATATGGTTAACTGGAATTTTCTGTTCCTTTTTGGACAGCTCTTGGTTACTTAATCATGATATGCTTAATGGATTTTGAATTTTGAGCATTTCTTTCTGCCTCTAGAATTCATGCTTTCTGGTATGTGACATATGCAAGTGGAACAAGAATAACTTTCCAAAGTCTTTCGTTTGTCACCAGTGATCTCAAAAAAAACCCAAAAAACAAAACAACCCAAACCAAAAAAAATGTAACTATAAAATAAAGTTTCTCTGATGTTTGAAGTACTACTTCAGGAACTCCATGCATATTTTAGCATAAAATGCAATGTTAGTTTCATTGCATCTGTAGAATTTTAGGGGTTTCGTAGGCTTCTTCTCAAGGATTTAATACACAAAAAATATTGAATTAATGTCTGATTAATACTGTATCTTGAATGACTTGTAACAGAAATAATGTATCCTTTTCAGCTTTTGTTGACCACAGACAAACAGGTTTCTAGTTTTAAAATAATATTTCAACAAAACCTAAAAACTGGCTTAGAAACTGAATCAAAAGTTCAAGATTGGAAAAACCTATTTGCTTTTGAGGTTTTGTTTTGTTGTAGGTTTTTATTGGAGGGGGTGTTAGACTACCTTACTATAATTAAGCAAGCCACTGGTCTCCTTGGAAGGCAAATATTCATAGATGAGAGTGGCTTAGACCTCCCATAGTAAAGGTTTCATTCTGAAAGGGTTGCTGTCTTGTATTAGGTGCATATCCATCTATCATATGGGATTTCTTGTTGCTCCTGTCTGATGAATCACAGTGGGGAAAACAAAAAAAAAAAGAAACAGAATTTTAATGTATTTATGCTCATTGCAGTAGAAGGTGTGACTAATATGTTTAGAATACTGAATATGCAGGTAGGTTCACTTTATGTACACATTAAAACTCCATATGATATCTTCATACTAGCTAGAGGTAACTCTAAATGTCATTGTTTCCTGTAACACATGTTGTGACATACATTACCTATCTAGTCCGAACTACCCCAGGAAAATTTGCTGAGCAAAGAAGTAAAAAGATATCATTTTGTTTCATATTAACATACAAATTCAGCAGCACCTGCAATGAGCAGATACCTCTTTAGTGAAAATGTTTTGATCTTACTTTACAGAGGCATTATGTTTTATAAGATTGTAACAGTGTGAGAGCTGAAATCCCCCCACACCAACAATAACCAGGCTAGCTGAGTCTGGAAGGAAATGAAAGCTGCATTTACAAGCAAATCTACAGTCTGTGATGCAATGCAATGAATATGTACAAATATACAAAATTCACAACATTTACGAATATGTACAATCAACAGAAAAGCACAACCAAGCCTCCTTTGCTTTCCCCAAGGGGTCTTCCCCAAGGGGCCTCCCCCTTAGACCAGAAGGAATCCCCCCAGCCCCCCCTTGCAGAAGGCAGAGAGTCAAGAAGCAGAGGCTGTTAGACAGGTTGTCAAGGTCAGCATGTTATCTTCAGCCAGAAAAGAAGAAGAAACCGGCAGCCGAGCGAGCAAGTCGAGTCAGACTCGGACTGCCCCAACTCTCCAACCTTGTTTTGAGTAGAGTTTCTTAAACATTTATCTCTCCAATGGAAGTGTTTAGAAAAGTTATTTTGCTATCTTACACCCAATAGTGATTTGTTTACATTCTTTCACCTTCTCTGCTTGAACTTTGTAAAGAAAAACTAAAAAGTTTTAAAGCATCACAAATATATCGAAAACTGGCTACATTCACAGTTTTCCTTGCGGACCAAACCTGTGAAATTAAGGATAATAGTACTACCTAAAAAGATTATAGGACAGAGTATCCAGTGCGTTTATTGCTCAGTGACTGTTTTTATAACACGACCTGAGAAAAACTTGTCATTTTTTTTTTCTAGAGTTCACGTCATTGGTGCTGTAGACAAAATAATAATTTGTATCTCACAGTCAAGGAAGTTGCCACTTTCATAACGCTTATACCTTCAATATCTTCTGCAGAGAATTAAAATAAAGTACTGAAACCCATATTTGCAAATACTGAAAAAACCCACCCTTTTTATGTTGTAAAATCATTTTAGTAACTGTGTATTGTTAAAGCTACCATGCAAGTACCAAAAACTATTGAAGATCCAGTAGTACCATGTATAGTCAAATCTATGTGGTATATGTGGTCACCTCTTCTTAGACATTTTTTCAGTTTAGGATGTAGTATTTTACACTGTTTTTCTGTGTTCTTATGCTAATGTCTTATGGTAGCATTGCTGGAAAAAAAAAATCAAATCTTTTTATTTCCAAAATAGGCAGAGCATACTCTCAGTACCTTTACACACAATGACAAGTTGGAGAAACCATTTGATACTCTGGAGAGCAGGCTTATTATGCAGCAGAATCTCCACAGACTGGAAAAATAGACTGAAAAGAGCATCTGGAATTTCAGCTACGGAAAAAGGCAAGTCCACACCTGTGGTGGAATAACCATATGGAGAATGGGCTGACTGTCTGGAAAATAACTTGGGAGAGGAGGGAGATGATGTGGGTGGGAAACAATAACAAAAACAGACAAAAAAACCCAACACACAACCACCAAAGCCAAAGAAACAGTGATCTTGTAGGACAAGTTGCACAAGAGTCAACAGTGTGTCCCTGCAGTGAAAAAGCCCAGTTCTGTTCTCTTTGTACTAGCAAGATTGAAGGCAGTTCAATGATTCCAGGGGAGGGCCTCTGAGATAATTAACAGAGGCTAGAGTGTAAAATGCACAAGGAGAAGTCTGGGTAAATTTGTTTGACCATAAGAATGGAAGGCTAAAAGGGCACCTTATTACTATTCTCACTGCCTAATACAAGAGTGTAGAGAAATAGGAGACAGACTCCCTTTGGTGATCCTCAGTGACAGGCAATAGGCACAAGCCACAGTGTGAGAAGAGATTTATCTTCATTTTTGTTCACCACATTTTGTGTATCTAAACGGAGAAACGTGAGTACGTCCTAAAGTGAATGCCCTAAGAAAATCCTCAGAAACGGCTCTAAAATAAATTCTGATAACTATAGATCTTTGTCCCAGCCTTCTGATTTCAACAAGAGATGAATTCCTTAATGGTTGTAATAAACACATTTTATCAGTTGTCAGTGTGCTAGGGAAAGAACAAAACAAACCAACCAACCAAAAAAAGATTTACATATACCTTTGTTTCGGTGTGAGCTGAAATTCCCCCCCCACCCCGACAATAACCAGGCTAGCCCAGTCTGGAAGCAAACAAAAGCTGTATTTACAAGCAGAATCTACAATCTACGATGAAATGCAATGAATATGTACAAATACACAAAATTCAGAACATTCACAAATATATACAATCAACAGAAAAATCACAACCAATCTCCCTTTGCTTCCCCCCAAAGGGGACCCTTCCCGAAGGAGCCTCCCTCCCAGGAGCTTCCCCCTCAGAACCCCCTGGACAGAAAGCAGACTAAGTTAAGCAGAAAAGTTGTTAACTTAGCTGCCAAGGACAGTGTGTTATCTTTGTCGAGAAGAGAAGGAGGAGGAAACCACAGTCACTGCAGAACGCAGAATGACCAGAGTGCCCCACTTTGTTTTGGGTAATAGTTCTTAAACATTTCTATCAGTCCAATGGAAGTGTTTAGAACAATCAGTATTTTGCTTTCTTACATCCAATAGTGACTTATTAACACTCTTTCACTTTCTCTGTTTTGAACTTCGCAAGGGAAAATTAAAAAGAGTTTCAAACCATCACAACCTTAAAGCGTGTGTATTCAATTTATTGCTACATGATGGCAATAAATTGGATCAATGTCCAAAGTCAACTGAGAGTAACAGAAACATTTCCATCACAGCATTTAACAAAGTACAGCCACCTGCAAATACCCAGATTAGCAAATTCTGAACAAGTTGACTCAAATACTAGAGCCAGTTTAACAGTCTTTCAACATAACATGGAAGGAGCACTGCATCTACATTACTTCTAGCATACAAGACAGTTCCATGAGAGCCAGTTTGGGTATCATCACAAAATGGGAGTTGTGAAGACCATTTTAGGCTCTGTAAAAGACTACAGTGTCAGAACAGATTATTTAGACTAGTGGAAATCTGGTTAGTTTCAGTGAATGAATGTAGCGCTAAGGCAGGAAACTGCTTCGCCTACATAGCACAATCAGAGCATATTTATTTTGTTAATGTTATGTTACAGTAAAATAATAAGGGAAATTAAATCACAATTTAATTGTTCATCATGTTGTAGGACACATTGTGTCTCAAGCTGTCATAGAAACTAGTTATCATTTCTTCGATCCTTAAATCATACACATGAAAATTATTGAGAAAAGATAGAGGGATCATAATATTTGTATGAGAAAGATTAATGATCTGTCTAAGCTGATTGCTTGTGTAGTAACTCATATTTCATGATATTGTATGTATGCCTAAATGACTTGTTTTTAAGTTTAAAAAATATTTTCCTCTTTTTCAATACTGGTCTAAAGTTATGCATATCAAGCAGTTTGGTGTAGTGATAGCATTTATGATGTATCTTAACTATGTCAAAAGTGTATCAGCGATTGGATTCCACAGCATTTTTTCCTAGACACCTGTCATGATTACATTTTACTCTGTAATATTACTGTACTCATGGAGAGTATATTTTATTATTTAGGCAGTGTTTCAGTGCCTTTATTGATGTTGATAATTCAAGTCAATCGTTGCAGGTCTGTCAATACTTATACAATAATATCAGTGTAGGATTTAACCACACAAAAATCTTTCCATATATACCCAGTTGGAATTTAAAACCTATTTTTTTCAGATTACCAAGTACAGTGGTAAAAAAGGAAGGAAAAACAGAATTTCAAAGTAGGTGTTTTATTTCAGTTTATTTTTTCTACTATATTAAAATCTAAGCAAACATATCAAAAAATATTCTGTTCATGTGATCATTTGTTATGATAAAGATATGTTTTCTAATTCTTGTCCATTGGTTTATTTCCTCACCTTTTTCTATATAAACAAATGATGGAACACTGAAGTTAATTTTAAAAATCAGATTCATTAACAGTTCTGGTACAAATTACATTTTATATTGCTAGTTATGAGTAGAGCTTATTAATTTATCAGAAAGGCAAAATAAAACATGTTTCGAGTGATATAAATATAGTGATATAATTTTTTTTTTTGAGCTATGTAAATATAGTGATACAAACTTTGAGGTGGCTCAAAGGAAATTACACTTTTTTGTAATTTTGGCTTTTTACTGCTTATGTTTCAAATATGTTAACTAGACAGTATTAAGAACAATACAAATATATTCTAAATGTGATGTTACCAAGGTCTAGGCAACTTTTGTTTCATATGACATAGCAAAAAGGGAAACTGAAGACTTTGGAACAAAATAATGATTCAACGTATTTTATTTTTGTTTAAAGCTTACAATTCATTTTACTCTCACTTCTCTATGGCAATAAGATAGAGCAGAAAATATTGGTGCTAGTGCAGACACTGTACAGGAATGAGAGCCTCTATAGAGTTTTATTACTTTCCATGTACTGTCCTACATTCCCAGCTCAGCGTTCAAGTCTTATCTGTACATACTGTCTCTCACCACAGGTGTACACACACGCAGTTACTCATGTCAGCTCAGTCCAATTCCTTGCAACAAGCAGAAACATCTTCAACTGGATCAGGTTACTTAAAGTCTTCTCCAACCTGATTTTGAGTATTTCCAGGGATGGGGCACCTACAACTTCTCAGGAAATTGCTGTTTATGCTGAGATTGTATGCATCTTTCATTTATGAAGTATTCTATCCATATTATTCTTATCTAGATTAAGAAAACTCAAATGTGAATGATTTTTTTGCCTCTTCTGTATTTCAATTTAAGAAGAAAACTGTCACTTTCCTCAACTGAATAATATTATCTGCTCTTCAGAATCAAGGTAAACATTTAAATGTGAAACTAATAATTGAAAAATTAAAGGTTCTTTTGTGAAGATTGCAGAAAACCATAAGTGATTAAAAGATTCCATATATTCTGTGCATACTGGTAATATCTTTGCTACTGTAAAGAAATGAAATTGAATTGCTGGCTTATCTATGTATTTAATAAAATAAGTGTCTTGATATTTAAACAATAACACTTTTGTGACTACTAACCTGATTTGCTATTATGGATAATTAACAGGAAGAAATGGGGGGGGAAAAAAAAAAACCAGCTTTAGCTTTTCACAGAGATCTGTAATAATACATACTTTACTTGAAACATAGCAAACTATGCTTTTGCTATTCTTTCTGAAGCTACATCTGTCTGCTTTCCCTTCATACATGACAACTGCTGCCATAATTATGAGGTATTTGAGACAAGTCAGTCTAGCTCTACTGCTATCAACTACCTGTTCTTTTCTTTCTCATCAATCCTCTCCAAAGTATGCCTTATTTCTAGATGCCAGGATCAGATGGCAGATACAGTGTCTTTATTTTTCGCTTCATCATGTTTGCTGGTCAAAAGACCTTAAGCTACTTCTATTAAATGTATATATATACACACATTTCTTTTCAATGTAATGAACTTACTGAATGCTGCCTAGTGTCTCATTGATTAGACCATTCTACATCAACAATACCCAAAAACCAATAAACCAGGATACATGTGTGTGCATGCATGCTTTTTTTTTTGACTTCAGTTTAGTTTGTTTGGTTGGGTTTTGTTTGTGGGTTTTTGGGTGGGGTTTTTTAAATTTTTTTATTTCATTTTTGTTGGGTGGTGTACTTTTGGGTGGAAAGTTGTCTCTTGTTTAAAATTTCTTGGTAAACTTGATAAGTCTCCTGCAATTTTATGTCATTTTTAAGAGGGACACTCTGTGTGGTTGAAGTAAAAATACAAAAATATGTACTACCACTGAAGAAAGTGAAGTCAAAATGCAGCTAAGTAAAAAAAACCCCAAGGGAAATTAAATAATTAGCATGTATGAAATCACACTCTGCTCTTTGAAATGCTGGGCTGGTAAAAATACCCCTATACTTTTGGAAATCAAGTCATTTAATGCCATAAGTGAATGTAATTTCATTTTTCTATGCATACTTTCACCTAGCCAAGTCAAGTTGCCTTTCTTGTGCTCCACTGTAGTGGGGTAACAGGTCTTTAGATGTTTTATTTTCTGCTCATGTGGAAGTTGTTAACTCTTACCACTGAGATGCCAAAGTGGTTTTCAATGAGTATTGAATCCTGCTGTTTTGGAACATAGTTCACTTGAATCTGTCTCTGCCTTACTAGACAGATATGTTCTGAATTATTTTAAACCATACTTTCAATACATCAAAGGACAATGGAGATTTTTGCCCTTTTAAGGTAGAACTTAGCATTGCACTCTACAGGAAATGTGAAAATGAAGGTCTGGACAGAACTTATCACTCAAATATGAAAATAAAAATAAATAAAAACTGAAAAAATGCTGTGGGCCTACTTCCACACTTCAATGTCTTTCTTGTACTGAGGGGCTCAAAACTGAATACAATATTCAAGGTGTGGTCTTACCAGTACTGACTACAGTAAGTCACTACTGCTGGCTGTGCTAATTTTGCTCCTTCCCTTCCCCCCCATGCTACCTGTAAAGCCATTTCTCAAGTAAGTCCTGCTTACCCACTTATGACATTCAGCTTTTCATCATGATGCTATTACTAGCCTCTGTCAACATGGTTGTGTGTCATTTCTACCATCAGTTTCTCACACCAAGTCTCCAGCAGCTCCTCACATTCTGCTTGACCTCAAGCCAAGAGTAAGTCAGCAATTTAGTCATCTCCCTGTAGACTTAAGAACGACATTCCAGACTTTTAAATTACTTTTGTGAAACCTTTTGAGTCCACAATTTGTCTTTACACAGTCAATGATAGAAATCGGCAAGATGAAGGTAGACTGTTTAACTTCAAGATCCATGAAATTCTAGCACCAAGAAGTTTCCAGCGTTCATCCATTGTACACTAAGAAAAAACAGGAAATTTTATGAAATACAACATAGAGTTTAACTCCACTTGAAACACTGATATAGTTTTCATCTCTTGCTTAATTAATTGGTTAGCTAGTGATGAATACTTCAATAGGAAGATTTGTAAATGAGGAATGCAAGGCTTATATCTTATGTCCACAACAGTCTAAAAATTCTGAAAAAGTGGTCTACTATTTGCTGCATAGCAAACAACTTCCCCCACTCCCCTATTTTGACCAGAAATATTACCACAGAAATAAGCAGTTTTATTTGCAAAACCATGAAAAGTTTCTAGTCTAAAGAACAAATCAAAGATTCCACTAAGAAAAAAAAAATTTTCTGATGCCTGGTTATCTCTCTTAAGCCATGACTGTATATGACAGCCTTTATTTATATTTAGTTTATAATTACTTTGAGGAATATAGATTCAAAATTGTGGAAGTAAACATGACTTAAAAATATTACTTTTTAGTGGTCTACACAATTGCATAGAATTTTAATTAGGATTTGTAATCATAGATTTTTAATATAGAATCTTGAATAAGATTTCACAAGACAGTAATGTTAACTGTAATTAAAATTATAGATCTTTATTCTCAATTCAGACTTCCTTTCCACCTCTTTTAATTGTTGTCACTGACATGGAGACAGAGTGACATGAATTAGAACTCCTTTATGTCAATATAGATTTCGACATTTAAACTTTAAAAGTGAGGTGTGCATGTTTGTATGACACATGCACAGAAAATAGTTTCTAGCATTCCTTAACTTATTTGTGAATTTTCACTGTAAACAAATTTGTGCCTCAAATCTGCAATGAATGCAGAAGCAAAATGTTACTGTCACTGGAGGCATTTTTAGGAGAAGAGCGATAAAATAAACAAGGCAGAAATATCACATATAAGAATTTCAAGTGCATCTTTCTTGGCATAAAATTTATTAAAACACTACAGATATTCAGCTAAAATCTGTTGCTGTTGTCCTAAATATATTCCTTTGTTAAAATTATACTTCTAACCCTGTTTGGTATTGACAGCCTATTATTTTTCATATATGCCATCTTTATCCAGGAAACTGAAAGAACAACTAATTATATCCTTTGCAAATGAGTGTAGCAGAATAGCTTTTGTTCACCAAAATTCTTAAGTCTATTCATCATGAATGCAGAATTTACCAGGATTTTGTTGTTGTTTTTAATGTATAGCCACTTCAGTGGCATGTGAAGTTTTACATTTGAAGCTAATTGTATACTTTGCTTCGGAAGCTTTAAACTCAGCCAGTCTGCCTAGATGCATTGCATTGGTTCTTAGGCCTTAACTGATCATTTTGCAGAAGTTTTGTGTGTGGTTTTTGAGTGATTGACACTGGGACTGTTATTTTTAGAGGTTATCTGTGCAGTTTTAGTAAAGGCTATGGAGGTAAGCAATTAAAATAAAGGTCAGTAAAATAGACCTATTAACAAAAGCATAATGTTTGGAGGAATGTGTTATATCTGAAGTTCACAGTGCATATAAAACCTACTCTAACTCATTTGTCTGTGTTAACTGGGAAATCAAGAGTAGATTACTTAATCAGAAAAACAGACACGTGCTGAAAGTGGAATATAGCTGAAGTAGTCCCAAAGCATATACAATCATGTTTCTCCCACAGAAATACCATTACAAATATTGGACTGCATATTTTACTAATACCTGCGAGTTGAAAATACGTAAAGTTATTTTGACAAATATGTCAACATCTTTATTAATGATCTAGATAATGGACTGCAATGTACTCAAACTTTGTTGATGCTATAAAACTGCAAGGAACAGGGCATACACCAGAGGGTCATGATGATGGTGAGAGGGACATTGACAATCTGGAGAAAAGAGCTGAGAGGAACCTAATGAAATTCAGTAAGTACAAAGTTCTGCATAGGTACCCATGTACCAGTACATGCAGGAAGTTACTGGCTGGATCCCTACAGACAAGCTGTGGAGTCTCCATCCTTTGCATATATTAAAAAACCTATCTAGACACAGTCCTGAGCTCTAACTGGCCCTACCTGAGAAGGAAAAATGGCCTCCAGAAGTCCCTTCCAGCCTGAACTATTCTGTGGCTCTGAGTGTCAGATAATGATACTATGTAATCTCTGTACTTCATTTATGCTCTCTTAAAAACTTCAGATTTCTTCATCCTCCCATTAGAGAAGAAATTAGTATAGTTTTCTGATCATCTGTACATAATCAACATAAATCTTGAATATATTTTGGCTTCAAAGAGAATCTTAAGGTGGCTTTTCTCTTTTTATCAGCAAGAAATTGCCTTTGTTGAAAGTATATATATGTGAAACTAGTTGTGATACTTCCAAAAGTGATGGTCTTATGGAGCATGATTTATGGCTAAATACACACTTAGGGGGTAGAGCTTTCCTGCCTTACTTAAGCCAGAAAAAGAGAGCCTTTCAATTTGTAATATTCTTCAACTGTAAAATTTTATGTATAATTACTGTTTCTTTTGCAATTTCAAATTATTTTTTTCGTTTAAAAAGTGATTTTCATTGGATTTCATATAATTAATCTGCAATAAGCTTTGCAGTGAGAAAATTGCAAATCTATGACTTCATTAAAGGTCTTGGAAAATAAAGTACACTGACATTTTAACAGGTTGCCTGCATACAAATGACTGAAATATTGCTAGTATTCTTTGTGAGTTAATGTCCTCTCTTTACTTATTTTCTTCCAGGAGTACTGATGTTCAACATGTACTGAACTGCTTGATTTGAAAACCTGTGAAAAGAGGGTACCTGAAGTCATTTGTCCTGTGCTGTTATTTCAGGCTCTGTAAATCAAGCTGTTTATCATCCCTAAAGGTATGAGATGAAAACATGTCAAAAACTCTGCTGAAACTAGATCATTGGTGTGATGAAATTGAGCTCTTAAATAAGAGAGAAAACTTTTTTCTGAAAAAAAAAAAAGCTGTTGCCAACGGAAGTAAAACTAATTTGTGATATGTATACTCAGGATAAATCTACTTCAGAGATTTATTTCAAGCCTGAAAGACCTACTCATGTTAATTATCAGAGCCAAGATACCAGAAGAGACAGTAGGTCTCAGCCTTCTGGCAAAATACAATGTTTAAGTTATGTTAGCTGTGCTACTCCTGTTGGAGAGAAAGAGAACCCATAGTGCCTCACCAAGATGAAAGACCTATTTATTTGCTCAGCTGACTGGTTTAATTAAAGAAAAGGCAAGTTATAGGAAAAATCAAAACTTCTGAGAAATCCCTTTCTGTTTATTATCTTTATCATGCACATAGTTTAGAAAATATATTTTCTTTTATTATCTCTGATGGGTCATAACTCATCTGACCTATTTCAGAATAACTGCATCTACATATGCTTTACCTTTCCATAGCGTAGAGCAGTAGAACAGGATAACTCAGAGATTCATCCACTGGATTTACTGCTTCACTGGGTGCATTTCACTCCCATCTCCCAATGCTTATACTGACTCACAAGTTCTAATCCACAATTGAATTCAAATAGATAAATTCTTATTACGATAAATGCAACTGGGAATATATATAGAGGGTACACATTTTTTAAAATATTGTAAAATGTAACTTTGTAATAGGAGACTTTTTAATACCATACACAGTATGTGTATGATTTTTTAAAATACATAAACAGTACCTATAAATGAAAAGAAAGAGCATCCAATTTAATTCCGAAATTAGACAAAGTAGACAGGTTTTGTTGCTCTATGTTTGCATAAAAGTACATTTTAAAAGAATAACACTCTTGCCTCCTTGACACCAGGTATAGCTATTTATAATACACACTAATGAGCTCTGAAGGACAGCGTAGTAATTAAACCAGGTCTTTTTATCATCTGGAGAGAGGAAAATTACTAGAAAGAAACTGAAAGTAGTGAGGAGATAATTTTGACCAGTTGAAAAAAAATAAGAAAACATTTGCAGTCATAGGCAACTAAAGAATAACTTATTCTAATCACATTTACCAGACAGAGTACCTCAGCTGAGATTTGCCTACAACAAAATTCCATGAATTGTTTCAGAAATAGGTAGTAGTATGATATTCATCACACTGAGTTGTTGGAAGTAACTTAGTTTAAAGATTTGTGCACAGGAAGCAAACAAAATTTAAAATATAGAGAAGTTATACTAGGTTTAAACTTCTACTATGCCCTGCCATCCCACTAAATTTTCACTGAAGGCAGATGCAGAAAATTTTTCTGACATGCTATGTGAGTAAAAGAGAAGTGTAGTTATTAAATAAATGAAGTGGAATATAAGGAAGGCAACAAAGAAACCTTTAAGGAAGCAAAACCAGACTTGCCAAGTCTCTTTCAGACGTATGTTGTGACATACAAGTTTCTGTGTCCTGAACGGACAAGCCTCAAAACATGCCCTAACCTAGACAATGGGCTAAGCACCTGTGAACGTGCAAACCTGGACACTTCCTGGGGTCCAGATAAACATGTAGCACATGTAATTAATCCTTGTAACACACCTGTGAACTGTGTGTGCCCCTGGCCATTTTTGGATATGCCCCATTCTGTAGGTTCAGCTACCATGTTCCTCTGTTACCAATAGGCACTTAATTGTCTTTGGACAGTATTTAAACCAGCTGAGATGGTAGGCAAGCTGCCTTGTTCTTACAGAGAAAGAAACAAGAGACAAATACTGCCAGAGTTGAAGCTGAAGAGCTTGTCCTGACAGGCAAACCACACCTGGGCCTTGCATTCGGACCAAGGCAACCAAGAGCCCTGCACCAGAGGCAGAAAGGGGAAAAACTCTGAGAACCAAATCCCAGCACAGCCATGGAAAGCCTACAGCCCAGCACAAGAGAAAGGCCCCTTAGCCCTCTCCCAGTCAAGAGCCACTTGAATTATAGTCACAGCATCTGGGAAGTTACCAGACAAAGGAGCAAGTCATGAGTACCTGGCTAATCTGCTACAAAATCCCTCTGCTGGGAAACTACAGATCACAGCACCTTTATTTCCAATTTAAATCACTGTATTGGAAATTCTCAGATTCATGCTTAAATTGTTTAATCATCTTCATATGCGGAATGTAATACTCAGAACCCAATAACAGAACCTGCAAACATACTTTGTTGAATAAGTTACAGCAGGGTCCAAAGATACCACTGCCCAAAATATTAAACAAAAATATATGTGTGTATTTTAATACATTCTGGTAGGACTTCTAAAATAATGTAACTAATCTGGAAGGCACTAACAACACAATCCTTCTGCCAAACATCCCACTTAGCATTTGCTCTTCCAAGATCTTTTTCCCAACTCGAACATGACATAAAACCTAACTACTATTGAAGAGTTTCAACAAAGTAGTTAAAAGTAAAATTGCAGATTCAGGAACAGGTAAAATTATTTCTTTAATTCTGCATGCAGTTATCACTCATGGATGATAATGAAATTATCAGAATATTTTCATTAATTTATAAATTATTGTATACTTTAATCAGTTTTAGTCTCAATTAAACTGATATTTAATTCTGTCAGTTTTTGTTTTCCTTCTGAAAGCAGATGTGGTTTTCAATTTACATCTTCAGAAAACTAGTAAATTTTGTTAGAAAAGAAATCTTAAGAAAAAAGTCAACTTCATTTTTCGCTTTTTTATTACAATAATAGTGAGAGTAATATTTATTTATTGTCAAATGACCAATTTATATTTCACTACTTTTCAATTGAAAAACACTTGGCACAGAGAATATAAAATTCATAAATGACTTCTTTTTAATAAGCAGAAATTCTTCAAAGGGGATTGATATGAGCAGCCTGATCTAGTGTGAGGTGTCCCAGCCCACAGCAGGGGGATTGGAACTAGATGATCCTTGAGGTCCCTTACAATCGTAACAAGTCTATGATACAATCAGCAAAGGCAGGATCATGGTGATTACACAATAGAGATTCAAACTTCAATACTTGCTTATTTTTGTAACATAGGAATATAATTTCTCTGCACTACCCCTGGACAAAAACAAAAATAAAAAGGAAAAAAATAACAATAAGCACCAGACAAACAGAATACACAATATTATGAATTCCTAACTGCGGTAATGCATGCAAAACCCCTTCCCTCCTGCTTGTGGAGTCGGGATGGGAGTTAAGGCCAGAAAATGTGGGAAGAGGGTTAAGGAGTTTCCAGGCCATGTCAGCTGGCACCTGGGACTCTCCCCACAAGTCACATGTCAAGGGCAGACCCCCAGGGCCAGCACAACCCTGGACAATGCAGAACCTGCTGCTGATCAGTTTCTTGCCCTTTTTTTTGGCATGTGGAATATGATCTGTAGCATTTACAACACCGGACATTTGGGCCATGAGCTGATATAAAATGGGTTTACTGGAGAGCACTGAAGGCTCTTCCTGAGATTTTCTCCCCCTGCATGTGTGGACCGCACTTTGCGGTCCAGAAGAATTCCTTGATAAACAGAGACACAAAGACTACCCACAACTGAAACAAGTGGTGTAAGTATATTTGGAACCTGCTTAAGTCTCCAAGGAATACCTTCTCTCCTTAGCAGGGGCAATATACTGCTCTTGGGTTCTATCACTTTCCAGATCTTGAACCATTTTCACCATTCTTGTACTCTGGGAGATATTGTACAACTGAGTAATGAACCTGTAAAAAGGTTTTTCTAAATTTTTGTATGTTATACAGGTGGTGGGATTTCTAAACTAATAAAAATTTATATTTTTATTAATTCCCCATCTGCACCCCTTTATTCACAACACTAACACAAACTTGTCAATAAATTAGAGTTACGAGCATATGAGGACTCACTGTAAACGGAGAAAATTAGGAGGCAATTTTAACAAGCTCATGAAACTATTCAGTTTTCTTATTTTAAAATTTTTTCCTCCTCTGTATAAAAGGAAGCTGAATTTCACTATAAACAGCAATGAATCAGCACTACTAAGCATTCAGAGCTGTGTCTGCCTAGAGATTGAAATATTACTAGTAAATAAGATGCGATATTTACATTAGTAACTAGCCAATGAATGTGGAAATGTGAACAATGTTCAATTTCATGTTAAGACATCCTTCAAAAACAGAATGAACTGTTTGGCCAGCACATACCCAACCCAGAAATATCAGTGAACTTCTCCTGTGTATGCACATTTTGTTGTACTGTTGCCTTTTTTCCTTTGTGGGGAAAAATTGCAAAGAACCAACAGTACCAAAACGACAAAGGATATCTTTAGAAGTATATATTCACATAGGAATTCTGAGTGAAATGAAGTGCACATTAAAAATATTTTAAAAAGTTGATAGAACTATTTTTGGTATGTGTCTGAAGAAAATTATCTATTTCTCCCCAAAACAATCTTTGACTTTCTATGTACATTTATTATGCATGATAGTAAATTAATCTCTGGTAGTATTTAAAAGACACATAGACTTTGTGTTTAGGGATCTGGTCAACATGGGACTTGATAGTGCGTAGGTTAGTGGCTGGACTTGATGAAAGGTCTTTTCCAGCCTAAAAAATTCCATGATATTATGATAACAAATACATGCTTGTGCTCCTTTCCTCCTTCTTTCCCACTTCCTTCCCCCTTCTCTCTCCTTCCTTCTCCATCTATGTATCTTATGTTTTCCTGCCTGTAAGAAAAATTAAATAAATCTGGAGATGGTATTTTGGTAGAGCACTTTAAGACTACACTGATCTTCAAAGAAATGTACAGTTCTAGTTAAACTAAAAAAATCCTACCTCCTTTTATGTTTATTATGTCTGAAGTAGGTTTCAAAATCAGAAGTAGTCATTTATTTACATCTCTCTATTATGAAAAAAATATGCTAGGGGTTGGATTATTTGTTAATCAAAGCCATTCTCAGAATTTTTCAATTAATATTTTTACCTTTGAAACAGTTAATTCCTGCTTAATGAAAAATGGTTTATTTTTTTTTACAGCTTAGAATTCTGATAAAAAAAATCGTACCTGTAATTTCCAGAAACTGTGATATATGGTTAGCGTCCTGAAAGATAGATAAAGGGTGATGAAGCAGTGCCTTGATCAATGATCTGAACAAAGGCATTGAGTGTCCCTCAGTAAATTTGCAGATGACACCAAGTTGGGCAGGTGTACTGATCTGCTTGAAGTTAGAAAGGCTCTAGAGAGGGATCCAGACAGGCTGGATCAACAGGTCAAGGCTGATGAGATTCAACGAGGCTGTGCCAGGTCCTGTGCTTGGGTCACAACAACCCCATAAAAAGCTGCTGTCTTGGGGAAGAGGAAGAGCACATGCCTAGTGAAAAAGATTTGGAGGTTCTAGCTGATAGCTACCCGAAAATGAGCTGGAAGTGCATTCAAGTGCACAAGAAGGCCAACAGCATCCTGGCTTCTATCAGAATTGACGTGATAAGCAGTATAGGGAAGTGGTCATGACCCTGTATTTGGCACTCATAAGGTCACACCTCGAATGCTGTGCTCAGTTTTCGGCACCTCACTACAAGAATGACATTGAGGTATTGGAGTGGGTCCAAAGAAGAGCAACCAAGATGGTAAAGGATCTAAAGAACAAGTCCTGTGAGGAGAGGCTGGGGTTGTTTAGTCTGGAGAAGGCTGAAGGGAGACCTGATCACTCTCTAGAACTAGCAGAAAAGAGGTTGCAATAAAGTGGGAGTCAGCCTTTTCTCCCATGAAACAAGGAATAGAATGAGAAGTGTCTTCAAGTTGTGCAATGGGAGGTTTAGACTGTACATTAGGAAAAATTGCTTCACTGAAAGGGTTTTCAAGCACTGGAGCAGGTTTCCCTCCAGGAAGCCTGTGTCACCATCCCTGGATGTATTCTAAAGAAGTGTGCTTCATGACATGGCTTGGCGATGGTCTTGCCTGGTGAATGAATTATGATATAATCAGAAGAGAGATTTCTGCAACATTGAGTTTCTTAGTAACTTGACTGTCATCTCCTTTGCTACCACAAAGTCCACTTCTAATAAAGGAGTGCAAAGCATACACTGATAAAATGAGAAATCTTTTAATGCCTTTTTTTTTTGATTCTCTGTGGTTGACCCTTTGTAGTGGAAAAAGTCAAATGAGAAGTGGGAACTCTAGTCTGGAGTGAGGGTGTGCGCTCTCACACCACTAGAAGAGTAAAAGGGATAAAAGACTGCATGGAGTCATGATACACTGACCCCTCTTGTGTGCAGGTAAGCATTGAACCCTAAAAAAGTGAGTTCTGTGCCAGCTATTGGTCACCTTTGATTTCCTCAGCCCCGTTTGAACAGGACTGTTGAATGAATATGAGTACAGTTGGGTTTTCTCTCAAATGTGCATAAATTTATTGAACCTTATTCTGATTTTTTGAATAGCAGATCAATTCCAGTGGTAAGCATGTTCACACACATGTTAGAGTCGCCTGTAAGGCTTTATTAATTTTGTCACTGTTAATCTGAGACAGATGCTTTATATAGGTGAGAAATTGATGCTTTTCTTTCTAGAACTACTTCTAAGAAAAAAAGTAAAAAAAAATGAAAAATTAAGGAAGTCCTGAACCAATGATTAGGAACAAGTCAACAAGTAAATTGCAACATTTCAGTTGACACTGAACTTCATGTTCTACACAAACAGAGTATCGATTGTCAAATGTATGTTCCTTTTATGAAAGTACATTATTAAACAGTAATGAATTCAACAGAAACATGCTAGGCTTAGAAGATTGCCTACATATTTAAAACTTCTTAAAGACTAAGGAGAACGAATATATACATACAAAATGTTCTTTCTTATCTCTTTTAATGATGTAACATACAAATTGTATGTGTAATAAGATTTTAGTTATCCCTATTCCTTAATATTTCACAGGTCTCAAAACTTTTGAATGTGGACAGACTAAGCTACAAAACACCCTGATGCTGTTAAACACAAGTAATTTAGCTTAGAGGATGCCTTTCACAAAACACTTAATCCATAGAAGGTTTATCGGTCCCCTGGCAACTTTCATGACCATAAGTCCCTCCCTGCACCTATTTCGTCACTCCTTTTCAAATCAGATCTATCAATACATTTTCCATACTTCTAACAAGCATTAAAGGATTTTATGTTATACAACACCTTTTAACTTCCATAGGGCAAGTAACTTAAAACAGAAAGCCCACATATTTTTAATTAGGAAACCTTCATCCTTCAGGGGATACTGCTTTGATATAACCTCTAACAACACAGGTATCTACTTGAGCCATAAACATAGTAGTTATCTATTCCTCATGAGGAAACACCTATAGCAGCTGCTGCTCCCCACCACCACCACCTCCCTTCATCTTCCCAAAGCAGCATTCTCCTGCTCCTTCTGCATCATCCTCTACCCTGCCTAAACAGCTCCAGCTCTACCATCACCATTTCTACAACCACCCCAGAGCCTAGGGCAAGACCCTCAACCAACCAATATACCACACAAAGGAACAAAGCCCTAGTAAGGAGGCTCAGACAGCAGCCATAGAGAATATTGCAGTAACCATCAGCCCCTACCTACCTAAGCCGGGGGGCCACCAGGCCCCCCGGCCTTT
>VXBD01002933.1:629-11578 GCA_013399975.1 Indicator maculatus
AAGTGTGTATGTTTTAGGGTCTATTGGTTCCTTGTGTACTTCAACTAATGAGAAAGGCAAGTTTTATTGTTAAAGTGAATTTTGATGGCTTTATTCTATACCTTTTGTATTGAAGGAAGAGCAAATCACCTACCTGTCTTATTGGTATTATGAGGCTTGCATAGGCTGTAGGTTTCGTTGTTTTGTTTTTGCTTTTTTTTTTAATCTCTATCCAAAAGTCATTTGTTGTAACATACATGCCTTGGAAATAACTTCAAAGGGGTAACTATAATAATATATATATATATAAAATAATATATAATAAATAAATTAACCATCTTCTACTCTTTTTCTCCCTGTAGTTTGTTGCTCAGCCCAACTGCCAGCAGCTGCTCGCATCCCGCTGGTATGATGAGTTCCCCGGATGGAGGAGGCGACACTGGGCTGTGAAGATGTTGACATGTGTTGTCATAGGACTTCTTTTCCCAGTCTTCTCTGTGTGCTACCTGATAGCTCCCAAAAGCCCTTTAGGGCTGTTCATCCGAAAGCCATTTATCAAGTTTATCTGCCATACTGCATCCTACTTGACTTTTCTGTTCCTGCTGTTGCTTGCTTCCCAGCACATTGACAGGTCAGACCTGAGCATGCAGGGACCGCCACCAACCATCGTCGAGTGGATGATATTACCGTGGGTCCTGGGTAAATGTATTACTAAAGACAATACAGTGAAAAGTGTTTTGACCCTTGTGGTTTTGGCAGGCATCCCTAAGACAGGAAGATAGAGTAGAGAGTTCTGTCAGGAATTATTGACCTATCAAACAGGCAAATACTCCATTTCCCACAATATTAGCAAGAGTAGTAGACAACTTGGGAAGAAGTAGTAGACAACTTGAGGGGTGACCTCATTGCTGTCTACAACTACCTGAAGGGAGCTGTAGCCAGGAGGGGGTTGGTCTCTTCTCCCAGGCAGCCAGCACCAGAACAAGAGGACACAGTCTCAAGCTGCGTCAGGGGAGGTTTAGGCTCGAGGTGAGGAGAAAGTTCTTCATGGAGAGAGTTGTTAGCCGTTGGAATGTGCTGCCCAGGGAGGTGGTGGAGTCACCATCCCTGGAGGTGTTCAAGCAGGGATTGGACGTGGCACTTGGTGCCATGGTTTAGTAGTCATGAGGTCTTGGGTGACAGGTTGGACTGTGATGATCCTTGAGGTCTTTTCCAACCTTATTGATTCTGTGAATTTCAAAATCCAGTGTCACCACCTGGCATATTGCAGCGAGGGAAAAAAAAAAATACCAAGGGTTCCATTCTGTGATTAAGCAGTGCCCCAAAACATATTTACCAATACTCTTCTCAATATATATTTTATCCAGGCCAAATTTGTTCTGCTTCTTCAAGGATCCCTCTGCCATGATACTTATTTTACATGTATAAGGCACAGCATCATTTCTGGAGTGCTATCACTAACATCAGTTACCTAAAGTATCATATCCTTCTTTTTAATATGACAGACTTACCAAGTGCAGATAGCCCTGACCAACATTTTCGAGTATTTTCTTTAAACACACTTGCAAAGTGGTTTTTTTTTTCTGTGCAAAATCATTGATGAGAATATTTCACTCAAATTCAAATGAAATATTTAATATCCAAAGGAATATGAAAATCCCCTAATGTTAAATGGCAGAAAGGTAAGCACTGTGTTCTGGTACTTTAAAATAAAAATTTCAGTCTGGGATTGTTGAAAACCAACTTTTTGTGGGCCATGCTGGTCTTAAATATCTTCCTGTGTGATAGATGGTTCAGTGCTATCAGATTGGACTATCCAATTCCTCCTTAACTTTGCATGTGTCATGGTTTTACATGGGTGCCTGTAAGAAACCATACAGAGGACCTCCAGGAGGTCCAGATAGGTCCATGAGGTGGACCAGAAAGTGTAATTTTTGTTAACTTCATTCCCAGAATGCCTTCATCTAGACTTTATAAGGGAACAGCCCAAGCTGCCTCTTCTCTTTCTCCTCTTCCTTCTTTCCTCCCAAGGTGGCTCCCTTATCTCCTGTTTGGTATGGGGGAGGATTTCAACTTTGAGCAGCCTCCTAGTGGCTTAAGCCAAACTAATTTTAAGCTGCATCATTTCAGGTCTTGGAGGGGGTAAGTTTACCCTGCTAGATGGTCTCTCTCTTGATGTGGTGTGGTCTCTTTCCTTAGATTAGCAACAACTGGTTCAACTTCTGTCAGGCCAAATATATTTGGTCTTTACTGAAACTAAATTGTAAAAGGAGGATCTTAGTTACTTTAACTGCGAAGTTAAATTGTCATCACATAGAGAAGTCAATTCTCAAACTTTTCTGAAATGTTTTGGTGGTATTTTGATACTGGTACTTCTCCCAGAGTTTCTATTAAGTTGCTGTTTCTCTTTAGTATTGCATTTTTTCCCCTACAGCTGGCATTTTTTTAGAGCAGCAAAACTGATAAGGCTTTTAGTATCATTCACGATATAAAATTTACAGCACAGTGCTAAATTTATAATACACTAATTGACCTTGCTTGATATTTCATAGCAGAATGAGCCAGTGACTTTTCCTTCATATGTGACTATTCCTTTATATGAAAAGCCTCGAACACAAACCCTACGAGGAGAGGCTGAGGGAGCTGGGGTTGTTTAACTTGGAGAAGAGGAGGCTCAGGGATGACCTCATTGCTGTCTACAACTACCTGAAGGGAGCTGTAGCCAGGAGGGGGTTGGTCTCTTCTCCCAGGCAGCCAGCACCAGAACAAGAGGACAGAGTCTCAAGCTGCATCAGGGGAGGTTTAGGCTCGAGGTGAGGAGAAAGTTCTTCACAGAGAGAGTTGTTAGCCATTGGAATGGGCTGCCCAGGGAGGTGGTGGAGTCACCATCCCTGGAGGTGTTCAAGCAGGGATTGGACGTGGCACTTGGTGACATGGTTTAGTGATAATGAGGTCTTGGGTGACAGGTTGGACTGTGATGATCCTTGAGGTCTTTTCCAACCTTATTGATTCTGTGATTCTCTGATGCTGTGATTCTGTTCCTTGACAGAGCACTGCAGGAAGCAGAAGGCAGGGCTGCATCTGTCTTTCACTGAAGAAAACAAGAATGCTGAAAACTCTGTATTCTTACTTATCAGGAGCCCCTACAAAGCACCTGCCTTCCACCAATTGCAGACTCATAGAATGGTCTGGCTTGCAAGGGATCTCCAAATATCATCTACTCTAACCCCTCTGAATTGAGCAGGGACATTCTCTGCTAGATGAGGTTGGCCAGAGCCCTGTCGAGCCTCACACTGAATATTTCCAGGGATGGGGCCACAACTACCATCCTGGGCAACCTGTTCCAGTTTTTCACCACCCTCATGGTAGAGAACTTGTTCCTAATATCCAATCTAAATCTGCTCTTCTCTAATTTCAAAACATTGCCCCTCATCATGTCACTACAGGCCTTTGTAATCGATCCCTCTCCAGCCTTCTTGTAGGCTCCCTTCAGATACTGGAAGGCCACTACTATAACTGCTCTCTGAGATTTCCCCCAGCAAAAAACAGTCTGCACCAGTAGCCATCACTGTAAGGTGTGTTGTCCTTCAATGGGTAGATACTGCCACTAACATTAAAGAAACTGATGAAGGAATTGATCTAGTAGGCTGCTGAGAATATTTCCTACAGGCAAGTTAAACTAACTTAACTGAGTGAGATTCACATTTACATATTTTTTTAAATTGCTCCAGTAAATTTTCCTAGTTTTGTACCTTCAAGAAATAAGAAAATAGTATAAAAATCATTAGTTTGATATATTGCTTCCTTAGAAATAAGTGCTACAGTGCTGAGGAGGAACAGGTGCCTCTTTTGTGTTGTCCCATGACAAAAGATGATGTTGTTAGCTTTTCTGTCCAGCCTTCCAAAATAGAAGGTGGTCAGGAGCTACCCAATTCTCACAGGATCCTGAGGTTGAAGGATAGTAACAACAAATGCATAGCTGACACATGGACCTAGTGTGAGGTGTCCCTGCCCATGGCAGGGGGGTTGGAACTAGATGATCCTTGTGGTCCCTTCCAACCCTGACTGATTCTATGATTCTATGACCTTGATACACTGAAGTGGACTTTATTGTTAACCTATCTTTGTAAAAAAAGAAATTAGAGCCCAGAGAAAAAGTCACAGTATGAGAAAGGCAAGGGCTAGTTTCAGCTAAAGGCAGTTCTAAAAGTTTGGTTACTAGCTTCTCTCCAGTGGGAGGAGGAAGAACCTCCACTGCCCTCAAGCTCTGATACTGTTGTTTACTTAGGAAAGGGTTTAAGTAACTCAGCATGCCAAAGCACTTGTTTGAAGAAGTCATTAGCCCTGAGAATTATGACTATCAGGATGACCATCATTTCTAAAAGCAACAATAATATTTGCAGTATAGACTGATATGATCAGATTATGCCAGTACTGTCTATGCTGAATAAGACCTTACACTGCAAGCAGTATAAATCAAGTCAAGGGAATTGCTTGCATAAACAAATACTCAGGAGCATGAAGAAAGAGTGATAGTCAGATACCATGTGGTCAAATAGCTTCTTGTTAATCTAGACTAATTTTTAGAGGAACTGTGCATTCCAAAATCTCTTTCATCTAAAATGGTGTGTTACACACAGTAATCTCCAGTTCTTCCTGATTCGTGGTTTCTTGTAATTCCAGTTCCACGTTTGTTAAGTTCAGTTTTCGGACTTTGATGGCTGCACTCAAATGATAAAGCCCCAGATTTACACATTGTAATCTCAGGCAATTCATTAGGTATCTAGTTTCCCCTTGGAAACTAGATGGATGGATGGGGACAGATGCACATCTCCACAGGACATTGTAGCTTGCAGTGTGAGCACTTCATCTTTTTCTCCCGTGTTGTTTTGTTTTTGTGGTTGCTCTTTTGTTTGTTTGTTTAAGAAATGAATCTCAGCCAAACTCTGCTGTTTTCATAATCACATACATGCAAACTGCAGTCTAGTAACCCTTTAATAAAGTAGCTTTATTAAGTTCTTATCAATAAGCTAAGGTTAGTTTCCAAGATCACATTTTAGTTTGTCATCAGATCTCTTCAAACTATACAGTTATGCAGTATTCTTAGACAGAGAAAATGCAGCACTCTTGAACTGCACAAAGAGATGCCAATCTGAGACACATAGATACATATTTGTATTGTCTGGATGTAAATGAAAAATGGTGGCATCTGAGACAAAACTGATGTGGTTTTAGAGTTACAGTTTTTCTCTGAAATTGGAAACGTGACTAAGCAAACACTTTTCCCAAAGCAAGAGGTATCTTTCAGCAGCTACAGCATCTCAAAAATTTTAACAGTTTGAACAAGAGAATTCTTTGTCTTTCTCTTCATTCAAATAGGTCAGCAGGTAGTTTGCATTTTAATAGCTGCCTCCCTTAAAATGAAGGGATGAAGAGAAACTCTCTTTTCCAGGGTTCTTATTGACATGAATTTCTCGTAGAACTGAAGAAGTTTCAAGATTGTCCATAACAATCTCATCTTGCCAGCAATAAAGCAGTAATTAGCATTTGCCTACTACTGTGTAATAGAAGGCTGAATGCACATAATTAGCACTTTATTAAAAGTGTCACTAGAGTAGGAAGCTCAGAGGAAAAACCTGTATTGGGCTACATTTCCATGGAGACTACAATTTTACATTTTAAAAGTCTTTTAAGGAAAATTCTACATTAATGTTGTTTTTTACATGGTTAGATGATTACACAAGTGATGTCACAGTATATAGTGACTGTCCATGGAACGTTAAGTCAGTATAACAAAGCTAATGTAGCTTTAAGAAGTAGTTGGGGAAAGTAGTAAGTAAGAAGAATCGGAATCTCCTATCCTTGCATTCAAACAAATAAGAAACAAACTTTTGCTGGTAAGAACAAGATTAATTTTGTTCTTCTTATTAGCTCTTGAGTCAGATTTTTCAAACGTGCCAGATGCTTCATGAACATATTTCTGTTTTGTATACTTCAGATTCCATCACCACTGAAGATAGGGAAAACAAGAACCTCATCTTATGAAAAGAAATGAGGAAGAACAATGCTTTCCATCATCAAATTCCCCATCCAATTTCTGAGTGGCCTCAGAGCATGGTGAACAGTGATGCAAAGGGTAAATCAGTTAAGACCCAAGCTCACTCTCTGTATGCCTTGACTGCAGCTCATGTAAGGATCATATTGATCCCTATGGACTTTTCATGCCTGTTTCTCTGCCTTAAACACTAGTCTCAAACCTAACACTGACCATGCTAAATGTCCTCGCAGTGGCCATTTGTCTCACCAGGGAGTGCCACAAAATTCAGAGGGGAAAGCCAACAACCAGACAAACTTAGTTCTCAGTAGATGTTTTAGAAGCTCCCTGGCCAGTTGTTTGGTGTGACTACAGCAGAAAGAATGTTTTATAAGCAAATTTGTTTTGATGAGTTCTTTGTTCTTTTATGGGCATCTTTAAGTGTTCATCATAGTTATGTTGTTCAGAATACTGCCTGGAGCAGGAATGAAGCCTTATTTGATCTCTTTAACAATGCATTCCCCATTCTTTCTGTCAGAGCCCTTTATGCTTTGGAGTATGTGAATTGGTAGAGAGTGATGATGTTTGAGTACTGTGCAAATGGCAGACATTTGTGGTCAACAAACTGCTGGTAAGGGAGTGTCATTCTTGTCAGTACTTAGCACAATGTACATCCAAAGCAATGGCACAGCAAGACACTGCAGAAGAAGTGATCATAGATGGTGAGTACACTATGCATTGTCTTATCAGTTTGGTCAAGAAACTGTTGTGTAAAAACCTAAACAGCACAAGTTGGCATGGTCCATGGAGCAGATATAAAGAATATTATGGCCATCAAGATGAAGCATTATATAACTAGTAGTGACAAATAAAGTACAGAAGGGAATGTAATCCTAGACAAAGCTGAAACATAACTTCAGTGAGAAAGAAGGATAATGTGTGTAATGACACACATTCAAGACAATTTGGTCCATACTGCTGCTCAGTATGGGTAACTGCACAGATGGATCAGATTTATCAGGTTCTCATCTCATCATATCATTAATTTCTCCAGGAGTATCCACATCCAACTTGTTCTACCACCTGACTCAGCAACCTAGGCCTGTGTCTAGCTACTGGTGATATTTTTCTTGGTATCAGTTGGAATATCTCATGTTACAACATGCTACCTTACCTCTTGTCCTTCAAGTGTGCACCTCTAGGACAAGTCTAGCTCCGTTTATTCATAAGCAGCAATTTCACTAGTGGCTGACAGCAATATCCCCTCATCAATGTTCTCTTCTGTAGGCTACACAAATTCAGCTCCCTGAACCTCTTCTTGACCATTGTGTGGTCCAGCTCCTAATCAGCCTTCCACAGGGTTCATTTCAATCACTTAATGTCTCTTCCTTTTTGGGGATCTCAAAAGTGGACCCAGTAATGAAATTCTTTATTTAAATATCAGGAGAGACCCTTCTTGTCAGGAATGTCTGAATCTTGCCACCTACTTATAGGTTTACCAGCTTTTAAATATTGAATATTAATATTTTCTGTATAGAAATTATTTTATTGTATTCTTTGGTTGTTGGTGGTGTTGGCTGATGTGTGTTTTTGTGTTTAAGGTTTAATCTAGAGTGGGTCTGCCATTTCCAAAACTGAGACTAAAGGAAAATATGTTGTTTTGATTATGATAAAAAGTCAGGAGACTTTTTCTTCAGTAAAACACTCTAATGGCACCATGACCAGTTCAATATGAGCACATATGTATTTTTTGGTATTCTAGTTAAAATCTATCCTAAATATGAAAAGCCTTTGTAAATGTGTCTCCACCTAAACTGGATCTACAGACTCTGTTTTTGTTCTTAAATCCCATCCATAATGTTTAAATCATCCTTAATAAGTGGCTTTTAGTACCAGTGGAAGAGATTTGATCTCTGGACAAAGATACTTGTGAATTTAGCAAACCTGGAAGGTTTTACTTTATCTGGTCCTCAAATCCTTTCCCTAAGCATTCAGGATCCGCTTCAGTTTAGGCTACATGTAACAGTGCTCTGCCTATTCTTGCTGACCATTTACAGTGTTTAAGTAAAGCACAGAAAATGAAAGGAGTTCATAGATTCATAGAACGGTTTAGGTTGGAAGGGAATCTTAAAGATCATCAAGTCCCAACATCCCCTCCAAGGACAGGGACACTTTCCACTAGACCGTGTTGCTCAAGGCCTCATCCAACCTGGCCAACACCACTAGGAAGGGGCATCTATCACCTCCCTGGGCAACCTGTTCCAGTATCTCACCACCATCATGGTGAAAAACTTCTTCCTACCATCCAATCTGATTGTACCCATTTCTAATTTTTTCCATTCTCCCTAGTCCTGTCAATACTTGACACCCTAAAAAGTCCCTCCCCAGCTTTCTTGTAGGCCCCCTTCAGATACTGGGAGGTCACAATAAAGTGTCCTTGGAGCCTTCTCTTCTCCAGACTGAATAGCCCCAACTCTTTCAGTCTGTCCTCACAGGAGAGGTGCTCCAGCCCTCTGATCATTCTCGTGGCCCTTCTCTGTAAAGAATTTCTTCCTAATATCCAGACTAAATCTCCCACCCTTAAGCTTAAATCCATTCCCTCTCATCCTATGTCTACAAGTCCTTGTAAAAGGTCCCTTCCCATCTTTCTTCTGGGGCCCTTTCAGGTACTGGAAGGAAGCCATAAAGTCTACCCAGACCCTTCTCTTCTTTAGGATAAACTACCCGAACTCTCACAGCCTAGCCCCATAGGGGAGATGCTCCAGACCTCTGATCATCTTTGTGGCGCTCCTCTGGACCAGCTCCAGCTATTCCATGGCCCTGTTATGCTGTGGGCACTAGAACTGGATGCAGTAGTCCAGGTGGGAGGGTGTCATGAAAACAGAGTAGATGGGGAGAATCGCTTCATTCATCATGCTGGTCACACTCCTTTTGATGCAGCCCAGGATACAGTTAGCCTCCGGGGCTGTAAGCACACATTGCCGGCTCATGCTGAGTTTTTCATCAACAGACACCCTCAAGTCGTTCTACTCAAGACTGCTCTTGAGCCACTCCTTGCCCAGCCTGTATTTGTGCTTGGGATTGCACCATCCCAGGTGTAGAACCTTGCATTTGGCCTTGTTGAACTTGGGCCCACCTCCCAAGCCTGTCCAAGTCCCTTTGGATGGCATCCCTTCCCTGCAGCACGTCAGCCAGCCCACACGGCTTGGTGCCATCCGCAAGTTACCTTTCTTCACAATGACTCTGAATTTTCCTTTTGCATGCACTTTTATTGCTATGGAAAATTTCTCTCCCACAGGCAATTCCTTAGAATTGCAAACAAGGACTCTGCTTTTACAAGCTGATATAAACCAATCATATATAGTGAAGTATTCAGTGCAATCAGATGTTTTCTTGCAATCACAGTATTTTGCTGACTGCAGCAGGTTTTGGCAGGATTGTAAAATAATCTTCGAACTTCAGTCTTGTTTTCAATTGAGCTTCAAATTGAGCTTCAAATTGTGCTAGCTCCTCTTGCATTCAAATATTTCACAGTTTAACATTATGATCATAGCTTGAGAATAAAGAACGGAAAAGTCCTGCAGTGGGTGCGCAAAGCCTAGTTTTGATACCTTTGCTTCCCAACAGGGGTCTTCAGTAAGGAGGTTAAGGACACCTGTTGGGATTTTTTGTCTTCTTCCCATTTTTATCAGGAGTGGTGAATGTTTTACCCCCTGTATAAGAGTTTTAGCCATAAAGCTGCAGAGCCAAACATTGGCACTACTCGTGGTGGATATAGTTTAAGCATTTCAGGAAAGGAAGATGTTTTGGATGCAATCCATGTAGACATGTAACTGAAGCCCTGAGATAGTTTTTTAAGTGCTGGTGAGATGCGATATTTCAAACTCATTCCTCTTTCCTATTCTTGCCGTTACTCTTGCCTAGGTTGCAGTATTCATAGGCTGTGGACCTTAGCTAGGAGTTTGAAACTCAAAATTAACATAAAATGTAATTTATGGGGAATTTAAGTCTCTTGCATGTTGAATTTTACTTTCAGTATTATGTACTGAATTTACACATTGAATCATAGAATATTTCAATGACTATACTGCTTCTTGGGACTAGTCTCCCAAGTACGTGTAGATCCTCAGTACTGAAATGTTTAAATCCCTATATGCCTTTTAATAAGAGAGAAAGGGATGAGCAAGTTTCTGCATTGCTAAATACCCACTTCTGACCTTGCCTAGAGCTGCATGTATGATGGCAAGCTAGTCTGTGCAGTAATCTCAGAGCTTTTGAGCTGTTCTTTTGTGTTTCATAGAGAAGCTATACATTCATTTATTCTGCCTGCAGGTCTTGTATCCCCTTGTGGATCTAAGCCTTCTGTGTGCCTGTAAACTGTGTTTCTTACTGCTAACTACCTGATAAGAATATCTTTGTTATATTATTCTAGCAACACTGGGAGAATGTAGTAAGTGCTGGCAAATTTAAGGAACATGCAGATCTTTGGAGATACACTTTAATGAATATTAGATTGTGGTACTCTACACGTTGGATATGTGTTGCTTTATAAATTATCCTGTGGTAATAGGACTAATAGGACAATAAGCCTTGCTTCTTAACCTCTCCACAATATTTTTGTAGAGGCAAGAAACTATTTTCTGTATTAAATCTATTTTGATAACTACATTCCACAAACAGTTTCAATGAAGCTCTGAAGGTTAAAGGATAATGAATAAAATTATGCATACTTCACCTCTCATGTAAACCTGATGAGCTTAATAGAGATTTATTAGCATTAAATGAGCATATACTTGAAAGAGAAGTATAGACTTTTGTGCAAAGGTACCTGAGAGGATGGACCACTACTTCTAACAGGAAGGAAGGACGGAAGGAAGGAAGGACGGAAGGAAGGAAGGAAGGAAGGAAGGAAGGAAGGAAGGAAGGAAAGGAAGGA
>VXBD01002933.1:11997-40842 GCA_013399975.1 Indicator maculatus
AAAAGAAGGAAGGAAGGAAGGAAGGAAGGAAGGAAGGAAGGAAGGAAGGAAGGAAGGAAGGAAGGAAGAAAAGAGATACTTCAAACTTTATAAATGCTCACTGGATTCTCTAGAATGAGTTTGCTTTGGCTCAGAGATGATTAGCAGCTTGTCTCACTTGTTCAACCTATGATAACCTCTAGGTCACATAGTAGAGCAAAGTTGGTTTTGTCAGTTAAACTGTTTCACAGTCCAGTGAAAATACATTCTGCAAGAAACCTACTAGAAGGTTGTTTTTTAATTTGGTATGCAGAGGTTGAACCTGAAGAAACTCTTGCTTCCCACCACTCAATGGTAAATGAACAAAATTAACACAGAGCAACCAAACTTCTGTGGGAAGAGTAAGGCCAAAATTAACTAGGGATCCACAAATCCTTTTAAAACCGAAAATAGCTCAGGATACTTCCTTTTGTATATATCTGTGACAAATCTTGATATTATTTACTGTCAGAATTTAATTCTAACTATAAACAACAAAAGCATTGTGGACATGGCATAACATTTTTGTGAATTTCCACAGTTGCTGGAAAACTATTATTGTAGCTGCTGAAGATTCAGTACAAGGTAGGAGATTAGACAAGGTGTGTGTAAGTCTTTTTATCTTAATACAGCTTTGAATGGATTTTGTAGGGGAGTTATTTCTTTATGGTTTCTTTCTTTTGCGTAGGAACAAGAGATTTTTTCCTAGGGAGTATAATTACAACTTAATTCAGTAGCTGTGAATTGATAATCAGTCATTCAAGATACATAAAAAATTTTTACCATGTGAAAGTTGTCTGCCAACCTTCACAAAACACAAAAAAATACCGTGGCCAACCCAAGGCTATATCTGAAAGGACACAGAACATTCCTAAGAGCAGTGAGCTGCTGCTGAAAGGCTTGCTAATGGAGTCTTACAGAATGAACAGAAAAGTAGGTCCACATTTTTATAAGGGCATTTCAGTGTCTAAATGCTAAATATTTCAAGACAGGAAATACAGCTTCAAAACCTGTCTGTAGACAGATATATAAAATAAAAGCTAGTGTTATCAGTGTATATGTATTGATATATCTTCATATAGAAGAATTCACACATTGTTAATACACAGTATGTGATAGCCATTCCTCAAGGATGTTTTAAAAGTATTATAATGTAACTTTACTGGAAAATGTTATTTTTCTAAGAAAATTCTTTTATTTCAGTGCCTTTTGTTCTTCAGTAAGAAATATTTTTATTTCTGTCTTGGATACAATTTATTTTTATAATATGTAGGGCTTATTTCAGAAGAACGTTCATCAGTGTTCTGAAATGTTTATTGCAAGTTTGTTTTAGGTGATCTATTTCAGTTCCTTTCTTGCATCAGGCAAACTGAACATCAGTCAAATGGTTGCATTGATCAGTTTGCATGTATAATGTTTCACAGTGATATACAAAACCTTTCCATGGTGTCTGTCATTCCCAAGGCCTCATATAGTCTGTGGGATTCCTGCCCTGAGTTTATGCCTATTTCATCTCACTAAAAACATGGGGTGTTTAATTACTTTTTTTTTTCCTATCATCTCAGCCTCTTTCAAAATATCCATGATGTTATTTCTCTTTTACTGCTCCAGTATCTAGTTATAAACAATGTGATGAAGTCTTGAAAGTCTCAGCTTCAAGTTTTCAATTAAAATCCTTGATTAATGAGATGGAAGAGCTGCATAATGTTGATAATTTCCTTGCAAGTGGCAATAAATTATAAGAACAGATTGATGGGAAATGGATAGCTGAGGGTATTAAGAGGTAAGTGTGGAATATAGCTGATGTGTAGAGATAGGAAGGACGCAGTGGGAGCAGAGGCAACCAGAATGTAGCAAGCAAAGATTATCCTGCTAAAACACTGAAATCTGCTCCCAGTGGAATTATTTCAGCTAAATACAGGCACATGGAAGTTAGACATCTGTTTTAATTCAGCCTGATCCTCAATGGCTCCCTTTTCAGTCAATGGGAAGATTGGCCCATCTGCAGATGACAGGATTATTGCCTTGTAGCTGCTTGTTTCCTCCTAGGAAGGTAAAAGAACTTTAGGTTATGAACTTCTCTCCATCCTGAGTGGCTAAGACTTTCAGTTCTACCCCTTGTATTTGCCTAGTTCCTGTTAACAGTTTTTCCCCAGTACCTCTGTGCAAGCTGGTGATGTCCTCTCTGCTTTTTGACACAGTATTACAGCATATCAGAGGTTGGAAGAGACCTCAAGAGATCATCAGGTCCAAACCGCCCTGCCAGAGCAGGATCACTTAGGGTAGTCCACAGAGGAATGCATCCAGGTGGGTTTTGAATGTCTCCAGAGAAGGAGACCCCCCTGGGGAGCCTGTTCCAGTGATCCATCACCCTCACTGTAAAGAAGTTTCTCCTCATGTTGAGGTGAAATCTTCTATGTTCAAGTTTGAACCCACTGTTCCTTGTCTTATCACTGTGAACCACCAAAAAGAGCCTGGCCCCCTCCACTTGACACCCACCCCTCACATATTTATAGACATTGATCAGATTCCCTCTCAGTCTTCTCTTCTCCAGACTAAATAGCTACAGGGATCTCAGTCTCTCTTCATAGGGGAGATGCTCAAGTCCCCTAATCATCCTTGTGGCTCTCCATTGGATTCTCTCCAGCAGGTCTCTGTCTCTCTTGAACTGGGAAGCCCAAAACTGGACACAGTATTCCAGGTGTGGTCTCACCAGGCCAGAGTAGAGAGGTAGAAGAACTTCCCTAGACCTGCTGGACACACCTTTCTTGATGCATCCCAGGATATCATTGGCTCTCTTGGCCACAAGAGCACATTGTTGTTCCATGGAGAACTTGCTGTCCACCACCACTCCGAGATCTTTGTGGAGCTGCTTTGTTGAGACATCATCTTTCTTGCTACTAAACACACAGGTCTTACATGAGTGCTGTCAACTTTGCTGCTTTGACACATTACTAAGCAGGCAATGCCTGGACTCTGTATCTCTTTCCTACCAGTAACAGCACACCCATTAGACAGTCTTAGACATTAGGCTCTCCTTGTCTTCCTCACATCAGTTCTTACTCTGGAATTGCTCAAAGATCTCCTTAGATAATAAATTCAGGTTGTGTCCAGCTATCCATAAGTCTTCTAAATAGAAAAAGAAAGCATGGAGTATCACAGAGATAATGCTGCCCTGGTCTCTGAATGTCTTTTTTCTTTTTTTTTTTTTTTAAATACATGGATTTTCTCAGCCGTTTCCTGATTCTCCCATGAATGTAACAGTACATAGCTAACATATTATATCAGACCCTGTGAATATAGGGGCTCACTGACTTGTCTCTTCTAACCCTTCCTTCTTGAAAACAGGTACATGTATGATCTACAAGACTTCTAGACCTCTGGCTACGAGATAACAAATAGCACAATTTGGAATCCCTGAGATTCATTGCTCAGAGTAGCTCTGTCATGTAAACTCACTGAGCCTTAAAGAACTCTTCAGCTTTGCCAAAAAAAAAGCTCCAATATTTCAGATTACACTTTTCTAAGACAACCTTTCAGGCACATTCTGGAAGATTTACAAGAATCCAGACATTCCAGTTCTTCCCGCATTCATTGCTCCAATCCAGCATCTCTCAGGATACCAAGCCACAGAGGCCTGGTACCTACAAAGACTGGTCTCAGCTTTCATAGTGAGATTGTTCTGAAGTTGAGGATTTTGATAATCAACATTAGGACTCTGTATCTTCAGAGATTTGCCTTCAAAAAGGTATGTGGAAAGCTCTACTGTGCACGAACAGATTATTTGTCTGTCACTGTCAGCCTAGCTGCAAGTTCTTTGGTGTCCCATAAAATCTCAGTAATAGTATTTGTATAGAATCATAGAACCATAGAATGCACTGGATTGTGCATGACCTCTAGAGGTTATCTAGTCTAAGCCCCTCCCATCCCTAACTAGATCAGGTTGCTCAGAGCCCCATCAGGCCCAACCCCAGGGATAGGGTCTCTACCACTTCCCTGGGCAACCTGTGCCAGTGTTCCACCACCCTCATAGTAAACAACTTCTTCTTTAGGTCCAATCTAAATCTACTCTTCTCTAGTTTAAAACCATTGCCCCTTGTCCTACTTCTATAAGCCTTCGCAAATTAGAAGTCCTCAGGTTTCTTTAGGCCTTTTTCAGGTACTGGAAGGTTGCTATGAAGCTTCCCCAGAGCCTTCTCTTCTCCAGGCTGAACAGACCCAACTCCCTCATCCTGTTTTCATAGGGGAGATGCTCCAGCCTTCTGATCATCTGTGTGAACCTTGTCCATCAGACCCCTGTCCTTCTTGTGTTGAGGGTCATGAGATTCACCTGGGCCCACTTCTCCAGCCTGACTAGACATTCTTCAGTTAGGAAGAAAGACTAAATGATCACATCTCCAGAACAACCTACAAAAATGTAGGATTTCCATGTTTCCTATATCTTCTATTCAAGAAGAACAAACCCTGCATCAGGATGTACATAAAAAGTTGTCTTGAATCAAGAACAAAATTAGAACCACCACCATGACAATGTCAGAGTGTGCTCTGAGCTTTCAGCTGCCGAATGACTTCAACATTGTTGGTAGCTTGGATTAGTTGTGTTTCTATTTGAAATGCAATATACAATAGCTATATACTCTCTTCCTCTGTTATATAGTTGGTCAGCATTTCTCTGTAAGTGTCAAATTCACAATTGCACTTTATTTTCTGAAGCCCAGGAAGTACTTGGAGAAACAGCCTGGCTTTTCACTGGCCAAACAGATCAAATGCAGCAGCATTACTCAGCATTTCTTTTTCAAGAGGCACACGATTCTATTAAATTTCAGTCAGTGCCACGGAAGTGTATGATGCTGAGCAAGTCTTGCAGAGTGCAGCCCTGTTGCTTTGGTGTCAGTTCACATCTTTGGCTGTTTGTGAATCATGGAATATCTTGGCAGAAGATTAGTGAACCCTCAGCCTCTCGCTTAAACGTTCATCTTATTAATCATCCCAACCTATTTCTGCTCTGCTTTTAAAGCGTATTTTGAAGGAAATGCTTAACTGATGTACTGCAAAAGAGTTTATTTCATTCTGTCATTGTATGCATTTATTCTCATGTAGCCTTTTTATTTGGGGATCTTGTATAAGTGCAACTGTTTTCTGTGCCATAGCAGTCTTCCCAATGCAGGGTCCTGGGGTTACAGATGTATTATAAAAAGGAAAAAAAAAAAGGCAAGGAATTTTCTTTAACAGTGTGTTACATAGCCTTTGGCTCCAAGTCTCCACAGATTCCAATGTCACAATTGTGCTGTTCTGCATGTGGAGCAGGAGGTGATCCAGAGCAGTGTCTGAAATGTTAAGGGTATATTGCAGCTAACAAAACAGCTGCTTATGTGACCTGATCATGGTTAACAGAATCACAGAATCATAGAATGACTTGGATTGGAAAGGACCTTTAAAAGTCATTTAATCCAACCCGCTTTACCATGAGCAAGAACATCTTCAACTAGATCACGTTACTCAGAGCGCTGTCCAGCCTGACCTTGAATGCTTCCAGGGGTTGGGCTTCTACCACCTCTCTTTTGACAACCTGTACCAGTGTCTTACCACCTTTATTATAAGAAATTTCTTCCTTGTATCTATTCTAAATCTACCCTTTTTAAATTTAAAACTATTATTCTGGACTGTCTCCATCTTTTTTATAAGACCCTTTAAGTACTGCAAAGCCTCAGTAAGTTCTCCTCAGAGCCTTTCCTTCTCCACACTGAACAACCCAAATTCTGTCAGCCCTTCTTCACAAGAGAGGTGTTCCATCCCTCTGATCATCTTTGTGACCCTCCTTTGGATCCACTCCAACAGGATCTTATTATGCCTAAAAGGCAGGGGAAAGCAAGTAGGGATAATTTCCAGTGCATATGCTGCATGTTAAAAGTTGCAAAGGACTGTGGAAGGAAGGAGAAGTGAGACCTGCTGTCATCATGTTCATACTGTGTGTCAGGAGTGAGCAGCAATTTGAAGAGTAAGTGAAGTCATTTCACAGACTGAAATGAGCAGGCATTTAGGAGCCTGCTTAGTAGTCACTGAGACAAAATACTAAGGTTCAAGATGACTTTAAGCCCAGACTAGAGTGATGCACAACTCTATAGGCACCTGCACAAAATCTCTTCAGCATTTCTGAAGGAGCATATGATACACAGATGGTGAAAAGTCATGCTGAATCTCTACATCTATATCCGAGAGACTGCCTCTTTTGTGGTGAATTTCGTCCCTTTAAGGAGAGCAAAAGTGAGAAATTCCTTTAAGAAAATAATAAAATGTGAAAAAAACAAAAGCTTTATTGGTGTTGCTATGAAAAAAAAAAAGCTGTGTAGATAGTATCAAATTAGCATCTAAGTTGTTCCATATTGCTTTATCAAACCATATCATACAAACATGTGGAGTATCTTCTGAGAGGTTTTAATGTATATGGCATCAAAGAGTCTCCACATAGTTCTCACTGGAACTGTTACACCAAGTACACTAGACAGCTTGCAAACCTTCCCACTGGGATTGAGTATTCCTGTATCACTTTGTGTCCAGAGCAATGCATGCTCTGCATGCCTGGAAACAGTTTTGATTCCTTCACATCCCAAAGGAAAGAATAGAATTTAAAAAAAAAAATAAAAATAATAATAATAAAAAAAAGAAGTTCTGTTGGACACACTACTCTTTCCTGTGGGAAAAAAAGGGACTTTAATTTGTCATTGACAATGTTGTACTGACACAGACATTCTCTTCCTTATTTGTGAGCTACAATTGAAATAAATTAACACATTAAACTGACTCCTGCAGTCATAAATTTTCCAGTTTGAATTATATTGCCGCAGATACCAAGGGCAGAGTTGGAAGTAGTGTCTGGTCTTAAGAATTTTTTTTATACTTATTAGGATACAATAAGATAGGTGATTGAAGAAAGCCAAAGAGATTGCCCTTATACAAGCAGATTATATTTTTTTTTTTTTGGTTTTGCCTGACAAATTAATTCCAGAAGCATTAATGGGAAGATAAAATTTTACCTAATTAGATATGCAATTTAGAGCACTTACCTTCCTTTTATGATTAATGTTAAGGAGAATCCACTGTGAGATAAGTGTCTAGAGTACTGTAATGGTTTAACACCAGGGCTAACTCAATCCATGACAAGTAATCACAGCTGTTTTAATTCAATATTCATGCTTAATGGATTATGTTCTATTTACAGGTTTTATCTGGGGTGAAATTAAACAGATGTGGGATGGTGGACTACAAGACTACATTCATGATTGGTGGAACCTCATGGATTTTGTAATGAACTCCTTGTACTTAGCAACAATCTCTTTAAAAATTGTTGCATTTTCAAAGGTAATTGTTTCTTAATTCAGCAATATTTAAGGTAAATTAAATTAGGCTTCTTGAAACTTTCTTCTATACTTGGACATTCTAAGGCTTGGCAATGCAAGAGATTTATGACGTGCTCATTGAATCTTCTGTAGCTGTGGCAAGATGCTAGACCAAGATAAGAGTGACCAAACCATTGTGATTTGTACTTTTTTCTTCTTCACCCAGGAAATCTTTTGTTATGTGATTCTGAACAGTAATACTGTCGTTTTCTTGGAAAATGGAAATCACTGTAAATATTTAATAATGTCCTTACAAAATTACATTTTGAGTTACTTTGCCTATTTCTCAGTAAGATTTTTTTGCCCCAACACAATTTTGCACACCATGCAAAACTCCTGAACAACACCAGAAGAAAAATAGGTGCTCAAAATTAGAGGGGGAGGGGCTAAAGAGTAATCTTCTAATTTTCCTTTGAAAATTGATGAAATTGCCACAAGAAAAAGTAAAGCTGAAAGGGATAAAATGGTGTGTCTGACTATGTTCATTTTCTCATCCTTTTCATGGACTTTTTGTGAATGGCTTTATATTCCCTCTGTTTGAAGTATATTCCAGAAAAACAGCCCTTCTTTCCAAAGCTTTGGAACACATTATATTTTATATGTATTCGACAGGAAATAATGATATGACAGAAAGTCCTTGTAAAATGAAATATATTAATCAAAAAAATGGTCTTAGCACAAGGAAACCACATCTAAAAGCATTCTCAACATCTGTCATGGAGCTCCTATCACATCCAAGTAAAACTAGCAAGCCCATTTTTTACTGACTACTATGACCAACATTGTATGCCAGCTGGTTCAGGTTCCCTGCCACCAGATACCTTTCCAAGATCTTTTTGTCTGGGAAGAGAGGAGGGGAGGGCCATCCAGTAGCTGGTTGCAGCTCCCTTTCCTCACACAGCAGCTATTTCTGCTGCAGCCCTGCCTGAAGCATAACAGAGCACATAAACCTGCTAATTTAGATCATCTTTTGTCTATTCACAAAGGTTCACAAGTCACCTAGCTGATCAGGGGCAAGAGTGAGCAAAGACCTGTTACCTCTTGGAACATCAGGTTCCTCCCGTGACAGAAGGCTGCAAGCCTCTGAGAGTCTTCTGACTCAAAGAAATTTGGAGCTGTTGTCTGAAAAAGCAAGACACTCTCAAGTGTGAGGACAGCTGCCATTTGAAGCTGATGAAATATCTTTTTACACACACAAAGATGCTGTCCTGGTTTAAGGCAGGACAGATCCTCTATTGCCCTGAGAGGGACAAAAGAATGACACTCGCACAAATGGATTGGAGAGTGATGGAAAGTTTAAATGGAGAAGCAATTGGTGTTTCATAAAAACTACAAAGCATAGTTGCAAAGATATCCCAAAGCACACAGAGTCCCTTATGCCACACCCAAAGGCCTCCCAGTCCTTCCCTTCTCCTCACCTGAAGGTCTACCCAAAAACCTCCAGGGCTCTTTCTTCCCCCCCCCATTGCTAGGCTAGTCTCAGGCTGGCCAGGTCTGAGACTGTACCCACACATGCTGTTTCTCCTGGCATTAGGCTTAGACTAAGAGGCCTTGAGACACTCCCCCACCATTACCTGACAGGGAGCATCTCCCACAGGAGCAGAGAGGGGAAGAAAGAGGCAGAGAATGACTTTGCAGGTGAGTTTATAGGGTACAGGATTTCTGGGTAGAAATACACTGTTTCCTGTGCCCACCTTACTGGGTTGGGCACCTGGGACACCGGAGGTGTAACTTATGTGGTAGTAACAGGAGGCACCCAGCCTAAACTGCCACAGATGCCTTATAAAGTGACTTGGAAATAAAAAGCCATTTCACTGTCCCATGTAACACAGCAAGCAGTTCATTGATAATGCATGTTTCTGAAGCCCTGGAGATGGGCAATTAGTCACTTCAGAATAATATTAATTAGAAGACATTATAATCCTTTCATCTCCCAGACAGCTTCTGCTTATGGTAATCAGATTCCAAGGTGACAGTGTCTGGGATAATGTGCATCCATTAGTCTCTAAATTAGTGCTTGCATGCCAGTCATAATCAATGCAGTGCATAAAGCACTATCTTTGGTTCCATGGTGGATTTTTTCTTTTTTACTGCATGTACAACCTCAGTAGGCAACTGAAACACATGATGATGCAATGAACAGTGATACAAATGTAATTTAATACCCAGCCACATTTCCTTCAAATATCTTCAATGGAGTTCCCCACCCCCCTATGCCTGATGACACTGAGAGGATGCCAAATGTTTTGATGAAGAGCTTTTATTTTCATTTCCCAAACCCTGAGAGACAGGGGTTTGGGTTTTGTTTGTATTATTTTTTTTTATTTTACTTTTTTTCTTTTCTCCTTTTCTTTTCTTTTCTTTTCTTTTCTTTTCTTTTCTTTTTTCTTTTCTTTTCTTTTCTTTTCTTTTCTTTTCTTTTCTTTTCTTTTCTTTTCTTTTCTTTTCTTTTCTTTTCTTTTCTTTTCTTTTCTTTTCTTTTCTTTTCTTTTCTTTTCTTTTCTTTTCTTTTCTCAGGAAGAGGGAATTGTTAAGATAACTGAGTTCTCTCTCTCATTGCCAGTGTTCAAATAAAAGGGGTGCATCTCATATTTTTCAAAGAGCTATGTTTTTGTCTCTGATTGTATATCAGCATATGAGGTCTTTTGATATTATCCATTATGTTCACTAAAGATATTTTCTCCTTGATAAATAATGTCATTATATATATATAGTGGATTGACACGTTTTATGAGAGTACAAGATGACAGATTTTAAGTAATAAACCTGTTTCGATGGAAGATTATAAATGCAAATTGTTGTGTTCTAAGAAAAATGGTTAATTTTTTGGTTTTGGAAGAAAATTTGTTTTCTGGTGTCTTGATACAGTTAGATAACAGTTGGATTCCATGATCTTAAGTGTCTTTTCCAACAAAAACAATTTTATGATTCTATGATTCTTATAAAGCTAAATGCATTACTAACTTATGTGCAGTCCCAACGTGCATAACCTTACATATTTGTTAAACTTGAGCACTGGACCTAGTGCTGCTTGTTTCCAATTCTGCTAGAAATTGCATGCAAGTTCGTATTTCTGATTATGTGTCTCAGCCACTGATATTGAAAGCTAGTAGGGAAATTGCTTCCTATTCAAGGCAAGGACTCAAAAGTAATTAAAAGTACATTATTTGTCTCAGTATTTACTGGCTTAATGATCACTGTGTCATCTACGCTGCTCAGTAGTAAATAAGATTATATTTCTCTTCTGCCACTAGTTCTGTAAAGGCTAATATCTTCTTATGTTTGCATTGTAAAATGTTTTTTAATGGTGTTTCACCAGATTCACACACCATTTACAAGACCATTTACAGGACAAATGTCCATTTACACAGGAGTATTAATCCCCCTCCCTCCCTGAAAAATTATAGACTTGCTTCCTCAGTGTAGATACTGTTTTAAAGGTCTTTGTTAGGACATCTCCCTGTCCTCTTCCTACTGCTGCTCTGAAATTGAACACAATGATTGCAAAGATTGGGACATACATCTTAAAGTAAGAAAGATTCACATTCACATATGACCTTTCAGGAAAGGATTTTGCTGAAATGGATATTATCTTTCTCTTTGTTATCAAAAGCAAGTGGGTCACATTTGACCAAGGTCCAGCATCCCACTAAATGTTCAGGTAGCCTAATCTGCATGTCTGTTTGATCTCTCATGGTGCTTTCATAAGATTTACAGTTCATTACTTTTGTTTTCATGGAAAACCAGTGTTCACTCAGCTTTTTTCCTCACAAGAGGTTTTGATATCAGATTTCCATTTGAATTCCTTTGACTAAGGATCAAGAATTATTATCTTGTATTCCATGGGTGACATCACACAATTACATATTTGCTTTGAAACTCTACCACTTATATGCTGCTCAGCTTGTTTTCTGCTCTTTTTAATTATGCATTGATGTGCCATGTACATTTCCTTCAATCAACCAAAGACAGGTATTATTTAATCACATTAAGTGATTTGTTATGTGTCAAAAGGTTGCATTTACATTTGAAGTGAGGACAGAAATTCAGCAGGTTCACAAAATGGTAAAAGAAAGACTGCAAAGTATCAACATAATGATTTACAACTAGCTCAGTGTTGCTCCAATAACTTTTATCATTTTCCATTTCCTAGAACAATAACCATTTGCTTATTCTATGTAGAACAGAAGAACATCAACAAGCATGAGTGAGAGAACAAACACTTCAAGTCTGTATATTGTGGGTTGTTTGGTCCTAAAATGTAGTTTTTCTCCTCTTTTTTTTTTTTCATATTTTCAATGTTCCTGGTTTCCATATGCCTAGGTTTTTCACTCCACTTTTTTATTTTCATTTTCACATGTGAGATTCTTTGTTCTTCTGGTCCTTTGATATTTCTTTGTTTCCTTTCATTATCCTCTAGTCAGTGGAATCACTAGGGTGTTGTTGTCAAAGCCCTCTTATACTAATTTTCTTTGTACTATTTGCTGTCTTCTTTCAGGTAGTGTATTTCGCAGATCATTTCCAAACTTCTCAGGTTTTCACCTTTCTCACTGTTTCTCAGCCAGCTGTTTCCAGTCTCTTAAATATCTTTTCAAACTAAAGCAACAGCCCTCACTCTCTGCTTACAACCATGAGACCTTTTGCACTGTATCCACGGATGCAGGACACACTTGGGCCCAAGCGAGACAGGTGCAGTTAAGCTGAAATAACACAGTTATGCCTCTGATTGCTCTTTTAGAAGAGGCCATTTGACCTTTTCAGTTTTGTGTCTCAATCTAAATCATCATAGATAAACCCCTTTCTTCTCACCTTTCTTCTTAACCTCATCACTTCTATCAAAGATGACAATGTATACTACTCCTCAGACCACAAGCCTATGACAGCCTCTCCCTTACCCCAATACTCAATGAGGAGAAACTTAAGAATATCTGACCCATTTGGGATATATACTTTCCCAGTACTCTATAGACATGCCTATTTTATTTGCCTGACTGTAAAAGCAGCTGACAGAAAGCACAGATGTGACTGTCCACACTGGACTGGTTTAACTTGATCTTTGCTTTCTTACTATATTATACGCTATCCATGTTCAGAGTCCAGTAGTCCCATGTTTTTCTCAGAAGTGCTTGTTTAACTTCTTTGCAATCTGCCACTACTTGCCTTCACCTAAAATATATCTGCAGTTGGATGCTTTCAATCATCTACCAAAAAGTCCATCTCCTCTAGTTTCCAATATTTCCTTTATTTTTTTCATGAATATATTTTCCTTTTCTTGCCCCCCCCCCCAACATTCCTTGAATACTTTTCCCTAATCTGATCTTTGGTTATACTAACAATTGCTCCTAGTAATTTAATAGGTGCAATTTTTCACATACTAGGGTTGTAAAGTACCATCAGAATTCACAATAATATAATTTATAATATTATTCAAAGAAAAACATTATCAAAAACATGCTGAGGAGTTCTTACATCTCTGTGCTTTTACCTCTTAGCTGATGTCTTTGGTAACTCAGTTCTATTTTCTACTGCCTTTTACTTCAGCACTCATCTTGAATCAATCAGAACTGCACTTGGAGCAATAGCAGGTGAGGCAGAATAGCATGTCTCTGGAAACTACAATGTCAAATGCCATGAGACTTCTACAGCATAATCATTAGAAAGAGGATAGTCTAATGGAGAGAATACTGACCTATGACTCCAGAACGTCTGGATTTAATTCCCTGCTCTGCAGAAAGCAAATACCACAGGTTGTTGAAATATAAGGCTGAGTAATTCTTAATTCTTTAACAGACAACTGTTCTCCAGTTTTGCAGTTGTTGCACCCCTGTCCCCAAGATTGTCAGATGCCATGGCTGCTTCTATATGAGGGAATAAAACAGTGCCAATAAAACAGTGTTATTAGGCACTGGTGCTCTCTCACTTAACACTGCCAGTTGATTAGATGAACCCCAGCATGGTGAGGTCCTGTGCCAACTACTACTTTCCAAAGGAATGCTGAGCTCTCATCTGCACTTTGAAACACAGAATTACAGAATCATAAAATGGTTGGCATTGGAAGGGACCTTTATAGGTCATTTATTCGAACCCTGTCCCCCTTACAAAGAGCAAGAACATCTTCAACTAAATCATCTTGCTCAGAGCACTGTCCAAGCTGACCTTGAATATTTGCAGGGATAGGGCTTTTACCACCTCTCTGAGCAACCTATTCCACTGATTCACCACCCTCACTGTAAAAAATTGCTTCCTCCTAAATCTTTTAGTTTAAACCATTACCCCTTGTCCTATCACAGCAGACCTGAGTAAAAAGTCTCTCTCCATCTTTCTCCTAAGACCCGTTCACGTATTGAAAGGCTATGTCAGGTCTCTGCAGAGCCTTCCCTGTTCCAGGATGAAGAACCCCAACTCCATCAACCTTTCTACACAGGAAAGGTGGATGACCTGCTTCCCTCAAGTATCTCAGCTGCACTATTCAGCTTGTTGTCATCTGCAAATTTGCTGAGAGTGCATTGAATCCCACTATGTCACTGATGAAGATATTAACAGTACTGGTCCCACTACAGACCCCTAAGGGACACCACTTGTCACTAATTTTTCTTAGAACATTGAACTCTTGCCCTTGATGAAGCCATTCTGGATGTCTCAGATCACCTCCCCGTCCTCCATGTGCCTTAGCATAGGTTCAAGAAGGATCTGTTCTATGATCTTCCCAGGCACAGAGGTGAGGCTGACAGGTCAGTAGATCCCAGGGTCCTCCTTTTGACCTTTTTAAGAAAATGGGAGCAATGTTTCCTTTTTTTGAGTCACCAGTGACTTCACCTGACTGCCACAACTTTTGAAATATCATAGAGAAAGGCTTGGCAAATACATCAGCCAATTCCCTCAGGAATCTGAGATGCATTTTGTCAGGTCCAATATATTTCCATATTTTCAGGTGGTCCAAAACTACTTTGAGAGCAGTGACCTTCTGTGAGGGTGAGTGTTCTGTGGAAATGTGATGCCTACCTATGTTGCTTCATCCGGCAAAAAAAACACTGAAAAGTTCCTTTCCTTACTACTGTGAGCATGCTCACCAGCTCTGAAGGATACATCTGGGTGATGTGGACTAAGTAAATACAAGTAAATACAGGCCACACTATAGTCCTTTGAAATCTGCGTAATATTAAAGAATGCCATGATTGTAGAGTGCTTCATAGCATAGATTCTGTCCTCTGATATATTCTGTGACACAGATAAATGAGCCCAAATAAATAATAATGTCTGCCACAGTAGTTAAGCCTCAGTTCAAAGTAGTATCTTTCATCTTCAAGAAATTTTTCGGTAGAGCTTGAACAGTGAAGAGACATAGCTCCAGGGATCAGGCTCTTTGATAATGAAACACACAAGCAGTTTGCCATGGTTCATTAATAAAGAGCTTTTTCATCCTTAGTCTAATGTTAGTGATTAAGTGATATAGTTATTCCTTGATTAAATGTTTTTTTCCAACTTTTCAGTGTTCTAGCAGGTTTCTATCCATCATTGTCATATCTGCACTCTTCTTCAAGGAAATAATTTTCCTGATTTTACAGTGGAAATTTTCTATAAATGAAATCCTGGGTGTTAAAAACTGTTCCTTTTACTCTGAATCAGAATTATTAAGCTTCCTTTTGCTACTGTGAAAATTATCCAGAATCCTAGAATTGTTGTGTTTGGAAAAGACCTCTAAGATTGAGTCCATTATAACCAAATGCAAAACACAGGCAAAAAAACCCTAAAAAGCATAGACCATCCTGCTGATAAAAATGAAGGTCAGGTACATGGGTACTGACCCATGTAGTTTTTGTTTTGCTAAAATACAAACTCTCCCGAGGATGTGTTGCTTTCCAAATGATGTTTAGCTTTATTGTGCTATCTACAGATTAATTGAACTGAACATGAAGAAACTGACATACTTGTCTAAGCATAACAACAGAGGATTCATTTCTTCCCTTCTGCTCCTTTTCAGTATAGTGGGTTGGTTCCACGGGAGAGCTGGGACATGTGGCATCCAACCCTGGTGGCTGAGGCTCTGTTTGCAATCGCAAACATCTTTAGCTCCCTACGTTTGATCTCATTATTCACGGCAAATTCTCACCTGGGACCTCTGCAGATATCTCTAGGAAGAATGTTGCTGGACATTTTGAAGTTTCTCTTCATATACTGCCTTGTGCTGCTAGCTTTTGCAAATGGATTGAACCAGCTGTACTTCTACTACGAGACAAACGAACCTGGCAACTGCAAAGGAATACGATGTGAAAAGCAAAATAATGCATTTTCAACGTAAGTAGCTGATCTGTTTCTATCCTACTCCTTTGCCTTCAATACTTTAACCACACAGATGTTGTTCAAAGGAAATGGGCTGTCTGCTTTCTGTTGGTATTACGGTGATGTCTTGACAGACACATAGACAGTAACCCTAATAATAGAAATAAAATAACATTACATCACCCTGTAAAAATGTTTTACCCATGCCACAGTGAAGTCTGTACAATCCAAGATACCTCCAAAAGATGAAAAGATAAAGTGGAGAGGGAGATAATATGAGATTGGGAAGTATTTATTTAGAATTAAGAGATAAAAGGTCATCAGATCAGAGCTTTCTTAGTCAGGCAGCTGTCGCACTGCATTTCTTCCATGTCTGCTTGTGGGCATTAAAGGAGCTCAGTATTCTTAAACATGAAGATTCTTTGTAAACATGATAAACTGAGGCAGGAAAAGCATTCACTCTAGGCTACTACTGAGCTTGAGTCTACTCTACACAATATATATACTGTATTCTCATTTCTGGTTTAAGGTTTATTTATTTTTTCATTCGTTTAAAAATATTTTTTTTCACTCTGTTTTGTAGTTCATCTACAATACCAAAATACTAACCAAATGAATGCTATTTCTCTATCTCATCTTTCAACTTCCAACCTGAATCACATTCCTGCTAAAAATACCTGTCACTTATTACTTTCTATGAAACATGTCTAAGCTGGTTTAAAAATACATTTATTACCAATGCCTTCCTTCTCAAAGTAAATAATTTTTTACATATAGCATCTTTTGTGGCATCTGAATCAAGTGGCTTTGCTCAGAAACAGTATAATTATCTTTCGTATTAATAACATCTTGTGCAGGTCTAAACTTTATCTGATGTGAACAGAAAAACACAGGGAAATGTTTTAGAGGTGAATGTTAAGGGAAGCAATATTATTCATCTGGGAAACAAGGAGGACATAATCACAGAAACTTTGAGGTTGGGAAAGACCCTCAGGATCACCAAGTCCAACTGATAATCCTACTCCACAAGTTTTATTTCAGAGCAGCTTGTTTGTGTTTTAATGTCTCCGTTCTTTGCAAAATAAAAGATATGCTAGTGCTGGAGAAGAGGAGGCTCAGGGGTGACCTCTTTGCTGTCTACAACTATCTCAAGGGAGGTTGTAGCCAGGTGGGGGCTGATCTCTTCTCCCAGGCAACCAGTAGCAGAACGAGGGGACACAGTCTCAAGTTGTGCTAGGGGAGGTATGGGCTGGATGTTAGGAGGAAGTTCTTCACAGAGAGAGTGATTGCCCATTGGAATGGGCTGCCCAGGGAGGTGGTGGAGTTGCCATCACTGGAGACGTTCAAGAGAAGACTGGATGAGGCACTTAGTTCCATGGTCTAGTTGATTGGATAGGGCTGGTTGATAGGTTGGACTGGATGATCTTGGAGGTCTCTTCCAACCTGGTTGATTCTATGATTCTATAGTAGTGTCTTTCTAATCATACAACTCCTTTTATCTCAGTGGTCTTCAATACAAACCAGAAACTGCATAAACTGACAATGTCCAAGTAAGTGTGAGGATACCATAATTGTTTTAACATCCTGGTGAAACACAGTCATTAAGTTACTAGTGAATCTTTATTCTATCCTCTATACTCAAGGCAGAGGGTCAAAACAAAACATCAAAGGCGGATGTCCAAAATAAGATCTCTAAAACTTTATTTATCCCTCAGAGGTTAGAACAAAAATCAGCCTTTGACTCCCAGGCTTATTTATAGATTCAGTATTGTATAATTAAAGGCTCAGATTAATTAATTGTATAATTAAAGGCATTAAGCCATTGTTCCCTTAGAGAGATATTCTGTATGTGTTGCCTATGTTGTGATAAGTAGCATTCATCTCAATCAAGTCAAGGACTTTTGTGCATTTGGGGAAAACCAAGCAGTCAGAAAAGTACAGGTATTGTTATTGTACAGCTATTCCTTCTGGTTTTGTTTTTCAGATTATTTGAAACGCTGCAGTCATTGTTCTGGTCTATATTTGGACTCATCAATCTCTATGTGACCAATGTGAAAGCAAGACATGAATTTACTGAATTTGTTGGGGCCACCATGTTTGGTACCTATAATGTAATCTCTCTGGTTGTTCTACTCAACATGCTGATAGCCATGATGAATAATTCTTACCAACTTATTGCTGTAAGTTGTTCTTTTTCCTTAGATCATTTATAATATATACCATCCCTCTGTTCCTACGTCTCATTTTTCTGGCAGTAAATATTTTTTACAGACAGCACATAGGAGCAAATTATCTGATTTGTCCCAATTATTTTGTACTGTTGTGGAATGGCACAGAAACCAGACTCCAGATAGATTGGGCAGAGGGGAATTTCCCCACAACTCTGAATGGGAAAGAGGTAGCCCTGCTCCAGAAGCCAGCTCATAGGTTGAGAAGATTACTCTGAAGCTGATGGCAGGTGATATGGATTACAGCCCTGCCCAGGCTGCAGAACCTCTCCCAAGAGCCTCTGAAAGATTGCTCTGTCTCTGCTTTATTTTTAATACATTATATTTATTAATGTTTAAAAGGTTGTTTGGTTTTGTTTTTTAATGTAGTGTGAATATGCAGTTAATAAAAATTGGATATCCGTGTTTCATGGTGTGGTGGTTTTAAGTCCCACATTAACAACACACGGACAATTCAGCAACATTCTGTTTTCTCCTTTCATGAAAACTGTCTTTATCCTTATCAGAGCTATTGGCTTCTTTTTATTTCTTATCTGTCTATTTACATGACTAATGAAAAGAAGCACTGATTCATCATATCATAATTCAAATATGATCATGCAGAAAGCAAACAAATAAAACTTCACAGTCTTAAGGTTTTTAAATGTGCCTCTTTTTTTCCTAATCTGGCAATTACAAGTTTTTCCATAAAAGAAATACTGTCTACATATACAACTAAAACTCAGACTGCATGTAGAATACTTTTCCTACTACTTCTACTAAACTACTGGTTTCTTTACTTTGTGACTGACTAAATATTAAAGGCGAGAGCTTGACCTGTACTTTTAAATTCTTGGCTATTCTTGTTTGTTGTCCAAATAGAATATTAGTTATTTCAACTTCTTTTTCAGGTGCTAAGATTAAGCAATCTTTCCATGGACTTTAGTTTAAATTCTTTTCAAGCATATCAAAATTACACAGCATTATATAGAAACCAATAAAATTAAAAGGAAGACAAACAAAACAAAACAAACGAAACAACCAAAAAAAGCCAAACCCCACCAAAACCAAACCACCCCACAACCTATTCCAAATACATAATTCTGAAGTAGGAGGGGAAAAAAAAGATACTTGACCCAACAGTTTTAAGTAGCCTCATATTTTCTTGGGAAACCTATTTTGTGAGTTGCTGGGATTAGTAATTTCTAAGAGAGTGCATGAGATTTACAGACTTCTTGAAGCCGCTACACAGCAGAGTAATTAGAGCCATCTATGTGGAATAATAATGAGCTGCTTTTATAACAAAACATCTCTGTCAGAAATGTAGCATTTTTTTCTGCTTGTAATTATCCTTTTTTTTTTTTTGAGACACTTAATTATTTAAAAGCCTGTAGCAAAGAAAAAAAGAAAGGTTGAAAGTGGAGATATACTGTACGTATCTATCATCTCTTTACTGAAATAAAGCATCTGAACTTTGCTTTGTGGTAAAGACCTTCTGTTAAAAGAAGATGCCAGCATTTCAATAAGAAAATTCATTAGTATTTCAGGGTTGCTCTAGTTTTAGGTTTTCAAATGTTTCACCTCCTTGATTATAGCAACATTTGTTCTGGGGTTGTTTCTTGTGTGCAGGATCATGCAGACATTGAGTGGAAGTTTGCTCGAACAAAACTCTGGATGAGTTACTTTGAGGAAGGAGGAACTCTGCCCACTCCTTTTAATGTCATACCAAGCCCAAAGTCTCTGTGGTATCTGATCAGATGGTTATGGAGACACCTTTGCAAGAAAAAAATAAGAAGAAAGCCTGAAAGTTTTGGAACAATAGGGGTAAGTCCCATGTTTTACTCTGCCTGGAGTCCTTCTCGCTGTATAGGTGAACCTTTCTTGGCTTTACAGAGCATCAGAGCTGTCAAATAATGTGCATATGCATTAGAGAATAATTATGGCAGAGAATGTTTAATTTTTTTATATCCATGTCAATGTATTTGACTGAAAAGAAAACATCATCTTATTCTTGTGCAATGAAAATATGAACAGTGACTGTGCCTCAGCTACAGATAACGCAAGAAAAATCAGAAGCAATACAGGCACAAGAGATCAAATGTACATACTTGTCTGCCAGTCACAGAGGTGTGCTTGATGATCTCTAGCTTAAGTGTCACAGTTCAAATATCATTGACATATCATGAACATCATGACAGACTCATGTATAAAGTGTCTGTTACAGAATATTCTGTCTCTTTTTGTCTCTCTCTTTCTCTCTCCATTTACTGAAATCAGTTTATTATAAAAGCATTCTTACCAAAAGCTGTTCCCATTAAAGAAAACATTTTGAAAGTAACAGCAGTTACTTGAATTTGCAGGTAGATTTATTTCAGAATCACATAAATATCCTTTTCTAATAGTGTTGATTAGCAGTGGAATTTCAGATAAAAAAGAGGGAAAAAGACACACATGGGTAGCAAGAATGCTCTTGCACCTGGATTCAGCAGATGCCTGTGTAATATCTCAGCCACAGTCTTTCACTGGTAGCTGCAATGGGTAAAGCTGATTTGAATTTGTCTCTCCCAGCTTTATCCAATGGAGATTATTCAGTCAGCAGCACAATATTTCTGTATCTCCAGAGGAAATACCCAGGCAACAACCTAATCCACCAACAAGTAAATCTCTCTAGTTATGTTTTCTCCATTTGCCATAGAGAGAGTAAGTCACTACCTTGGTAATTAGACTACAACTCCAATATAAAAAAAAATATTGTGGCTGAAATTTGGATAATGGTGCTTTCCCTATAACACAGAGATTTGGCAAAAATAAGTATCTTCCAAGTCTGTTAGGAACTCAGCAAAGCAGTAAGAGCACAAGAATGTCATGTGTAGGTAAGGGGAAGAAGAAAGAGTTATAGTCCTCATGCTCTTGATACTGGTAGCAAAACTTCATTTCAATGAAGCTGGAGGGTATGAATACAATTATTTGCTGAGCTATCTACCTTTTCTTTGCATTTCTTCTCAGTTTCTTGAGAAGTGAATAATAAAGATAGGGCTGTCATATTCTCCTGTCATATCCTGGCATTCAGTTTAAACACCAGATATACTTGGAGCAACAACTTCACAGGGATGTACAGTTACATGGTGAACAAGAAGCCAGACATGAGCCAGCAATGTGCTCTTGCAGCCCAAAGGCAAACTGTATCCTGGGCTGCATCAAATGAAGCCAGCACATCAAGAGAGATCATTCTGCTATTGTGCTCTGCTCTGGTGAGGCCTCACCCAAGGTACTGTATCCAGCTCTGGAGTCCTCAATATAGGAAGGACATAGACCAGTGGGAATAGGTCAAGAGAAGGGCTGTGAAGATGATCAGTTGGCTGGAGCAACTCTCCTATGAAGACTGGCTGAGAGAGTTAGGGTTCTTCAGCCCAGAGAGGAGAAGGTGCCAGAGAGAACATATGGCAGTATTTCAGTATCTAAAGCGGACCTACAATAAAGCTGGGAAGGGATTGGTTACAAGGGCATGTAGTGACAGGATGAGGGGCAATGGTTTTAAATCAGAGCAGGGCATTTTGATTGGATGTTAAGAGGAAATTCTTTACAATGAAAGTACTGAAATACTGGAACAGGTTGGCCAGGGCGGTGGTAGAAGCCCCATCCCTGGGGATATTCAAGGTCAAACTTGATGGGCCCCTGAGCAACCTGGTCTAGTTAAAGATGTCCCTGCTCATTTCAGGGTGGTTGCACAAGATGACCATTGAGCGTTCCTGCCAATCCAGTGAATTCTATGATTCTGTGATGATCAGAGGGCTGGAGCACCTCTCCTGTGAGGACAGACTGAAAGAATTGGGGCTGTTCAGTCTGGAGAAAAGAAGGCTCCAAGGTGACCTTCTTGTGACCTTCCAGTATCTGAAGGGGGCCTACAAGAAAGCTGGGGAGGGACTTTTTAGGATATCAGGTACTGATAGGACTAGGGGGAATGGAATAAAGCTGGAAGTGGGGAGATTCAGACCGGACGTGAGGAAGAAGTTCTTCACCATGAGAGTGGTGAGAGCCTGGAATGGGTTGTCCAGGGAGGTGGTTGAGTCCCCATCCCTGGAGGTGTTTAAGGCCAGGCTGGATGAGGCTCTGGCCAGGCTGAAGAAGTGTGAGGTGTCGCTGTCCATGGCAGGGGGGTTGGAACTAGATGATCTTTGTGGGCCTTTCCAACCCTGACTGATTCTATGATTCTATGATAGAAGAAAATAATATAATAAATATAATGTAATGTAATGTAGTGTAATGTAATGTAACAATTCAGAAAACTAATTCACAGTTCCTAAGCTGCTGAATGGATTTTGTCCTCTTTGTTGAAATACTCTAATCAGACTTATTGAAGTATCTTGATCTTGTTGGCCAGTATCTACTCTGTAAAAGTAAGATATTCTTCACTTAGCTGTCGTACTTGTAGATAGGAAAGAAATAGCCAGAACAGGAATCTTATAAGAATGCAGATAAAATTGAAACAAGTAATAGTGTACAAGAAAGAAGCACTGAAAATAAACACAAGAAAACTTAATTTTAGAAAAGCAGTGAAGAGAGACAAACAGTGATTCAGCTAGAAATAAAAGTAAAAGGCATGAATTAGCATGAATGACAAAGAATTTCAAGAATAAACCATCACTGTGTAACCTAGAAAGGAAAGAAGTAAACGCAGAGACCAAGAGGAGGAGAAACTGTGAGGTTTTGTTAGAAAGAGAAAATCAAGGGAGTGATGAGCTTGTGTGTGTGGGAGAGTGGGCAATGCTTCCAGGCATTTGTTAGACATTTGGTGGAAATGATTAGCTAGTGGAAACTGATACAGTGATATTGAGTTAATGGAGTGATGCCAGTGTAAAGCAGCTGAGGATCTAGGGCTGGTTAACACAATATCCCTGTTTGACTCTGTCAGATCCAAAATGCTCTTCTACATCCCAGCAAAATGTTCATGACAATATTTTCTGTCAGTCTTTACATTCAGGATAAGAAATTTGGAGGGTTTTGTCCTTTTTTTTTTTTCCCCTCTCTCTCAAACTGCAGCCCTGGGAGTAAGTTCATTCCTGGCTCTGTGAAATAATAAAGAAAGAGATAGGATGCTCTCAACCTTGTGCTAAATGGCAAGGCGAGAAAGGCGTTTTCAGAAATATCACTCCCTGGTTCCCAAGGCTGCCTCCTGCAGGGGTACATAAACACCAACTTCTAGGAATTAGCAGCTTGTGTTTTGGAAAACTGTTATAGCAAAATCACAGGGCAGGGGGACTATGCAGAGTTGGTTGGGAGTTTTTCCAAATATGATTTTCTATTTTATTAATTTAAAAAATAGAAAACCCTTAGATCCTAAACTGTCTCATAAACGAATATCAGTTTCAAAAAAAACTGGTAAAGACTTTGCAACTTCAAGATGGAATTTCTGTTTGGAGTCAGAAGATCAAGTGCCAATTACTTGCAAATAGCAAATACCTTGGGCTAAGGAAGACTCAGATTCATTTCTGTTCTCCACTGGATATTTAGCTATTTACCCCAAGCAGAACAGCTCTGACAGGAGAGATTTCCATCTCAAAATCATTAAGACCTCAGGAAGGAGTTCTCTTGGGATGTCAGAAGAGAATCTGAACTTCCTTATAACTAAATGTGAACCACTAATTACTGAACTTTTTGGGAGTGGAGGCCATAGGTGAGGGAGAGCTGTAAGACATTTTTTGTTTTCTGTACAGCAGAAACTGTGGTTTGGTGAGAGAATATGGCAATCTCAGTCTATGAGACAATACAGTCATACCTGTAGTTTCTACTACAGAATAGGTACTTAGCTGCAAATACAACTGAAATGCCTCTGAAGCAGAGGGTTCACCAGAAAAGCCATCATGGCAACAAGGCTTCTAATTGCCTGGAACAAGTGAGTGGCTTCAGCTGACCAGGCAGGTTTAATCCACATATCTGGGCGTCTCATAAAACTACAGTTCCTCATCTATAACAGAAGCTCCATTAAGGCTATCTGAATTTCAATCATTTTGTAATTTCTAGGCCCAGTTGTGCATCAAAGCTCCAAAAAGGGATAAGATGGGGGTATACATTGTGCATTCTGACTTCCAGATTAGGAAAACTTGTCCACACCCATCAGCATGTGAGTGCCACTCTTCACTCCAGCAGCCAGGTCTCCACGCAGTTTGGATAGATGTAAACCAGATGCTGTTAACTGGGTGTTCCCCAAGAGGTTAAGTCATCAGTGAAAACTGGGAATGCCATGGTGATTTCACACTGTGTCCTGGGAGAATATGCTGCTTTCTGGCTTTGAAAAACTTATTCACATTATCCACAGCTCAGACATCTACAGCTCAGCCTTGGGTTACCAGAACGTTTTCAATTGTACCAACATACTGCATCACAAATTAAATGCAGAAACTCTGTGCCTTTTCAACCAGGGGGAAATGAAGAGTTTTCTCTGCCTTTTGTTTGGGGGTCTCAGGAAACAGCCCTCTGACTCCAGATAACTGGAATCTTCCCTGTAATAACTCTGGCCTCAGAGCTATAGGATAAGATTTGTTAGGACCTATTTCTTTTCACTGAGACCTGTGTTATGAACTCTGATTCCTCCCCTATGATCAGTGCTGGGAGGAAAACACTATAAACTCATTTTCAGGCTCATTTTATTCCATTGGCTCTATGGATATATGGATGCTGTGTGTCTGTAAGGCAGCTCAGATTTCAAAATGTTTTGTTCTGAAACCTCTAAATGCTGACTTTCCTAATAGAAAACTCTAATCAGTGATGATGTGCTATAGTGTTTCCCAGTAGAAAAAGCAATATTGTGCATCCAAACACTGTGTCAGTGCTACAGGATATGAAATAGACGATAGACACAATGAAGCTGGCTTGTTAAAGTCAGTATTTTTCAAGGATCAGGTGTAATATCTACATAAGAAACCTTAGTACCTAAAAGCCAAAAATAATGAGCAAAGAAGGATTCAAGGATGCATTAAATGTGTCACCAACAACCCACTGTAAAAATATAGATACAAGTACACTTGAAATTTCATGCAGGCAGAGCACATAATGAAATGGTTCAGGGTCAGGATGGTTTACAGAGAACATGCTAGTGAAAGGATGTATCTGTATTGCATGAAGTAGAAAAATGTCAGTAGAAATAAGTCTGGCATGGTTGCTTTGGAGGACCAGCTGCAGTGCTGCTTGGAACAAAGCTATCATGATAAAGAACAAGGTCTGCAGGGAGGTGAAGTGTCTCTGAAGAGAGGTCTTTTAATGGCTTCTCCAGTTGGATGGCAGTTTTGTGGTTCTGCTGTCTTTTTTTGCAGTGGGACAGCTGAAGCAGCGGGTGGTGGAGTCAGGGGAAGCTTTTTCACACATTTTTTCTCCAAAGCAGCACACCACCCAGCCATGCTGACGGCAGCTTCTCTAGCCTCAGCTACAGAAGAAGGAAATCCAAGGATGCTTACATGGGATTTACTAGTACTTCAACTCTTCTATTAATCAGACAGAGGTCTTCCACCTTCCAGATTTCAGCACAGAGTTGTTTTCTTTCATTTTGACATATCCCTGGTACACAGCATTGTCTTTAGCTATTATCACAAAGTACACTTCAAACTTTGAAATAACCATGTTTGAGGTTTGATATACATAGATAGCAAGTCTGTTACCTTTGTTAGCTGACCTTTGCAAAAAACAAATGAATAATGTCATTCCCTTGAATAGGCTGAATTTTTCCCAAGTGCCCAAGGCCTTTGGGTGTCTCAAGGCTACTCCTGTTGGCTAGCTGAAATCCATTGCTGTTTCAAAAAAGAAGAGATATATTGAAAGAAACCCAAATCCCAATGGAATAAATTGTACTGTTTTCCTCAAATTACATTCCACTTTATGTCTGAGCAGTCACCAAAAAATGTTTTGCCTATAATTTTAAGTATTTCAGAGCAGGAAATGGAAAGGCTTGTCAGTGATGTCTTCAGTAATTTATTTCTTTTGTGCCTCTGGTATTTAGATAAACAGTTACCTCTTTTCTAGCTATACAGATTTTTATGCCATTTTCCCAAGCAACCTAGAGAACGATTATTGTCATTCCTCAGAGAAAATATCCTTTCCCCTTCTCCTGTTTGTTCTCCAACAGGGAAATGATGCTACTACTAAGTCAATAGAAGCGTTTTATATTTTCTTGGTAATGTGTGTTATTCAAAGTTGACCAAAGAAATGGAAATGGAAATCAGTAATGTGGAGTGTTTGCTGTATAGAATCATAGAATCAGCCAGGTTGGAAGAGACCTCCAAGATCATCCAGTCCAACCTATCAACCAGCCCTATCCAATCAACTAGACCATGGCACTAAGTGCCTCATCCAGTCCTCTCTTGAACATCTCCAGGGACGGTGACTCCACTACCTCCCTGGGCAGCCCATTCCAACGGGTAATCACTCTCTCTGTGAAGAACTTCCTCCTAATATCCAGCCTGTACCTCTCCTGGCACAACTTGAGACTATGTCCCCTTGTTCTGCTGCTGGTTGCCTGGGAGAAGAGACCAACCCCCACCTGTCTGCAACCTCCCTTCAGGTAGTTGTAGACAGCAATGAGGTCACCCCTGAGCCTTCTCATAGGGCTTATGCTCCAGGCCCCTCACCAGCTTCGTTGCCCTTCTCTGGACACGTTCCAGTACCTCAACATCTCTCTTGAACTGAGTGGCCAAGAACTGGACACAGTACTCAAGGTGTGGCCTGACCAGTGCTGAGTACAGGGGAAGAATAACCTCCCTTGTCTTGCTGGCTACACTATTCCTGATACAGGCCAGGATGCCATTGGCTCTCCTGGCCACACTGCTGGCTCGTGTTCAGCCAAGGACCACCTCTTGGGGAAGTCTCTTTGTCAGCACAGATAAGTTCTTACCCTTTTCATAGGATTCATCTTTCAAGATAAGCAATATATCCCATAATTCAAGACAATCTTTACATTTTGTAGACCTTTATCAGTAGGCAGTTTGAAATCAAATGCAAGCATTAAGTTAGAATTCCTGCGCTATGAAAGATAAAATTTTGACAAAAACACTTCAAAGTAAGTAATTTCATGTTATCGAAGTTTTGGACTGTTTAAAGAGATTTTCTTCCAAGCAATAAAAATTGCTAGGAATGGCATAAGAAGGAAATTCAAAGTAATTATCATTGCTAGTAAAACCACTATTAAAGCTTCCAAAAGGAAATTAGTACCCCCTTTAGAAAGTGATAAAAGCATCCCTTTCAAATTCATGACCTCACGCAACATTGTCTTCAGAAAAGTGTTTCTTTCCTTACTAGTATTTGTAGCCAGATTTAACTTTTATCCCTTTGTCAGACGTAGTTTTCAGCACTTCATTATGCACATAGCACAGCAGTTACTTGAAAAGAATTTTGAACAACCACAAATTAGATGATGACCAGCTAGAGAAAACCTGACCAGCTGAGAACTGAATAAGGACAATGTGAACATCAGTGTTGTTTTATTTGTAGTGAATTGCTTGAATTTCAGGTGTGTTTAAGCAAAGATTCATTCTACTTTCAGCAGAAATCAAAAGGTGCTTATGAACTGGAGACTGAATCTGAATGTTTAAACAGGAGTCAACTGATGGGGGTAATAACTTTGATAGGTTATGTGTATGCTTCATTCCCTGCACAGTACATACATGTCTATATGAAAACACCATTAAATGCTTTTTTTTCAGCTACTCAGAGGTATGGATTGGAAAAAAATTATGAAGTGCAGTAGAACTGCTGTGGATACATTACTACTCCTTTATTTTGTTTTGTTTTGTTGTATTTTATTTTGTTTTTGTTTTGTTTTGTTTTGCATAGTCATCTCAAATAGCACTTGCTGACATTGTGTTGAGTGGAAAAGCCACAGTTTCTGTTTCTGAGAGTTTCAGAATAGGTTCCATAAAAGTGATAAGCCTAGATTTAGCTATTTCTTTGTATGGACACAAAATTAAATCATAGAATCACAGAGTGGTTTGTGTTGGAAGGGACGTCCAAAGGTCGTCTAGTCTACTGCTCCTGCAGTGAGCAGGGACATCCTCCATTAGATCAAGCTGCCCAGAGCCCTGTCAAGCCTGACCTTGAATCTCCAAGGATGGAGCCTCAATTACCTCCCAGGGCAACCTATTTCAGTATTCCACTACCCTTGTGGTAAAGAACTTCTTTATAATTTCAAACCATCTCTCCTCATCCTATCACAACAGGCCTTTGTTAATAGTCCCTTTCCAGCCTTCTTCAAGTGCCCCTTCAGGTACTGAAAGGTTGTTATTAGGTCTTCCTGCAGTCTTCTCTTCTCTAGGCTGAACAACCCCAGTTCTCTCAGTCTGTCCTCATAGGAGAGGTATTCCAGCCCCATGATAATTACTGTGGCCCTCATCTGGACCTGCACCATCAAGTCCATGTCCTTCTTATGTTGAGGGCACAGGAGTTGGATGCAGTACTCAAGGTGAAGTCTTAACAGAGCAAAGTGGCAGAACCACCTCTCTGGATCTGCTGGCCACACTTGTTTTGATGCAGCCCAGGATGTGATTTGCCTTCTGGGCTGCAAACACACACTGTTGGCTCATGTCCAGCTTCTCACTCACTGGAACTCCCAAGTCTTCTGCAGGGCTGCTTTTTATCACCTCATCCCCCAGCTTCTATCAATAATGAGAATTGTTCATTTATATAACATTTTACTGTAAACATAAACCCAGCAGACAAATAATTGCAGAAAATATCCTGCAAGACATGAATCAGCATGTGTTTTATTTATAGGAGCTATTAGCTTTAGCCAAAGTGTGTTTCAATTACACCTTCAAGTGTTTTTACCTTTACTTGTGAGTCAGATCCTGTTCTGAGAGCCATGGATTCCCTCAGTGCTCTCAGCAGGAACAAAACATCTCCATCATGTGGTCAACTGTGAAAAATGAAGAAATAATTAAAAAAAAAAAAAAAGTAAAAAA
>VXBD01002933.1:40887-151054 GCA_013399975.1 Indicator maculatus
AAAAATAAAATAATATAAAATAAAAGTCTTAAAAGCAGCTGAGGATGAGTGTATCAGCTTTCCCACAGCAGCCTTTCCCCCTCTGACCTCAGCAGTAGGCAGGCATGCTTGTCCCTTCAGCCTTAAACACAATGAGATTTCCATCTTCTCTTTGCATGAAAAACGACCTGGAAAAATACTGAAGATGCTTATTTACTCCACAGTGACTGTTCAGAACAATTAGGAAATAATGATTTTCTCTTTTCTTTTCTTTTCTTTTTTTTTTTTTTTTTTTCCCCAAGCTGTACTGGTTTTAGGGCCATGCCTTGAAAATTTCATACAGATTTCAAGCAGAAAAAGTAAAAGAATGTAGACAAATCAATATTGGGTTTAAGATAGGAAAATAATGATTATTCTAAACAATTCCATTGGAGGGATAAATCCCTTAAGAATTGGTTCTCAAAACAATGTTTGGTTCTGTTCATCAGTCTAGCTGGGTGTTCTCTTCTCTTGCCTTCTACACTGGGAGATAACAACCTTATTGACTTTAGCCTGAGTACTAACACAAATCCCTGCCTCTTTTCTCTCTTCCTTTGTACAAGGAGGGTTGGGGAGGAAGAAGGAGGAGGAACCATTTTTTTCTGATCTCTTTTTGGGGCCAGGGTTTTTTTGTGCTGTTTCTGTTAATTGTAAATACCTGTAAATTTTGTAAATACTGCATGTTTTGTATATACTCATTGCATTCATTGTAGATCATAGTTTCCCTTCTGAACTGAGCTAGTCTGGTCAAGTAAATGTGGGAGGGGGATTTCAACCCACCGCACAAGCCCAACCACACAGCTACTGCATCCCTCAATTTAATTACTCAACAAGAAATGGACTCTGAAGCGTAAAATGATTCTGAATACAGGGAACATGGTAATCATCAATTGCTGATCAAATTCAAGTAAAAGATGATGGTGAAAAAATACCTTACTGTGCCTGCCTCATTATGCAACTGAGGCCAACTTTAACAAGTCCCTTGGATGTCCTTTTATTCTATTTTAAGATGCTGTAAGTGTTCTGTTTGGTAGAAATACAATCAGTGCTCAGGCACCTTCTTTTCTTACCAGCAGCAGATATAAGAATGAAAGTCAAATTTGTCTTTCACCAGGCAGGGATGATTAAGATAGAGAATAGGGAGATGTGACTTAGTATGTTATTGAGGACAACAGTTATTCGAGGACTAATTCAGGCCATTTTCTCCTCCCCCTTCTTCTTCTGGACACCCATTAGACATGGCAGTGTAATCTAATACAAAACTTGACTGAAACCTGCACCATACTTTCATCCTACCTCATTTCTGTTTGCTATTCCTCTTCAGAGGAATATCCCTCTTACTCTCCCTCCCTAGCACACTAGGCTTTGTACTGCAAGTTAAGTTTCTTTCTTCCCTAACTCTCTTTGTAATTAAGTGTTTATAATAGGGAAATGAGCAGAAAAGTTTTTCTCTGATATGGTTTTATAGTGTGAGTTTTGGTTATCTCCGTCTTAACTGAGACATTAGGAACCATGGCAAGAACCATGGGAAGTGTCTTGCTAACACTATGCTTATGTCAAGTTTCTCTCAACTCAGTAAAATATGCTTCAGTCTGTGCAAGTGAGTGACATGATCACAGTGTTCTCCTTTCATCTCAGGTCAGTAGCTTTGAGGCTCTGCAAGCAGAAACCTGGCTGCCCCCACTGCAGCTATGCCAGTGCTGGAATAGCAGCACATTGGTGAAAATGTAGAAAATTCACTTTGCCTTCCCAATAAAAACATTACCCCTTCTGTGAAGCTAATGACAGGCTTTGCTTCAACACTGCCATTTTTCAACAGACTTTGAACCACATCTCTCAGCTTGGTAGATATTACGTTTTGCACAGAGCTGCTTTTTTGCTGTGCCATAAGTTTTTTATGATCAGACAGAGAATAATTTTTTTGTTGATGTTTTCTCTTTTTCAGAGGCGTGCAGCTGACAATCTGAGAAGACACCATCAATATCAGGTACCAGCCATTGTTTATTTTTTGGGTAATCATTTTTCAAATCTATAAATGATCTCAATGAAGGGGAAAAAAAAAAGATGAATTTCATGAGAAAGCAGAGAAGAAAATAAAAACAGGAAAAAAATATGCTCCTTAGCAAATGAAATTTTTGGTGTTCAAACAATAGTGTTTGAGAAGCAGGGTTATTTACCTTTGGCTTGCAAAAAGATATTTCCTAAAGCAATAATATAAAAAAATCAGCCAGTATTTTGCCCACTGTAACATGGATTGCTTTAAAAAAAGTCTCACCTCCCTGATGGAATTCATCGGGATCATATGTGCAGCTCACAGGCAAGCTTCATCAAAATCTTCTCTCCATCTCTCTGACACTGGTCCCCCATAGACAACTTCCTGCCCTTTAATAACCCTTCTACCAATATACCCTGTAACCTGTTCTTCTCCACCGTTCTGGCTTCAGCCTCTAATTTTCTGAGAATATTGTAGCGTAATAAATAATTTTCAGATTTATTTTCAATTTTTGTTGTGTTAAAAGGGCTGCATGTTAAACAAGATGTGAGCTATACACTTGTAGGTTTGGTACCTATGGATTCCTGTTGGGAAATTACTAGTTAAACTAGGATTTCTCCAATCTGGAGAAGAGGCAGCTGTGGGAAGTACAACAGGGATCTATAAAATCATAGGGAAGGTGAACGCACAGCAGCTGTTTGCTATCTATCCACAAACTGAATACCAGACATGTACTGCACTGCTCTAGCAAGGTTGTAGGCAGCACTTTGAGGGAAGTGATGGTTCTCCTGCAGCCCACACTTCTGTAAGAATCTATCTGGAACAGTGTATCCTGTCTTGGCCCCCCCACTAGAAGGGAGATGCTAAAAAACTGGAAGGAATCCAGCAAAGGACCCCTGAGATGTTTGGAGGGCTGACATAAAAGAAGCTCAGATTTCAACCTGGAGTATGTGAAGGGGGATCTAATTGCTATCTTCAATAACAGAGTGGGTGGTTAGAGAAAAGAAGAAGCCAGATTTTTCTCAGAGGTGCATAGGGGAAAAAAAAATAATCAGTGGACACAAATTATGAAAAGAGAAATTCTGTAAGGGAAATCATCATCCCACCTAAGGTAGCTCAGGGAGGCTGCTGCATCTTCACCCTTGGAGATATTCAGCACTTGGCTGGACATGGTCCAGAGCTGGATGGGACAGCCTGCAGGCACCTTTTCCAAACTAAATAATTTTAAGGCTCAGAAATAGAAGGCAACAGTTGAAACTATCAGAGAGTGGGATAAAAATAAACAAAACTCCAAATGGAGTCTTATTCCAGCTATACTTTGGAATTCATTGGCAGAGGATTTGTGAATGCTGGAAGTTTACATGAGTCTAAAACACATAGGGAAATCTGTCACATCCCATTAAACCTAGAATGTCATTTCAGATTCAGAATGTTTCTGAATCTCACATCACAGGAGGCTTGGGAGAGTATAGCTAGAAATAACATTGCACAACCATCTTGGACTTACAGTCCTCCTGAGGCATCAGCAATTGCTTATTGTCAGATTGCATGTTCCTGGCATAAGACATATACCTTTGATCAACTTAATACAGTGCTTCTCAAGATAATTAATCTCACCCTTTCCATTAAAAGCAGAACAAATTTTCAACAAGATCGAAGGTTTGTACAATTTTTGTCATATTCCTAAAGCACAAAGAAGTCCAAGCAGGTGCAGTGACTGTGGTTTAATAACTAATATCAAGAAAGCTAACACAATATTTTATACTTTCAGGAAGTTATGAGAAATCTGGTTAAGAGATATGTTGCAGCAATGATAAGAGATGCCAAAACTGAGGAGGGACTGACAGAAGAAAATTTTAAGGTATGTGTTATTATTTATATGCTTATCTCTCACTCCTCAGTTGTTCCAGGTAGAATATAACTTCCTCCTTAGAGCAATGTTGGTGTCCTGATGGACCACACAGAGACAGTACTGTACATTTAAATCCAAGTCTCCTTCTCTCTTTAGCTGGAGCAATGATCACTTTTGCCAACTCCTTAGAATTGTGCCCATGTAAGAGGACACCAAAGTGTGGCTAAGTGTGTGCAACAACATACTGGCAAAAGCAAGATGCAAATAGTTTCACCACCTTAGGGAAACAGAACTTGTGTTATAGAATACTGTTGTGCATTTATTGGTATACAGAACATCTTTTATATGGCTAACAAGATAGAAAACTTAAATAAGCAGACAAATATTAAAACCTCAGACAGATGAAGGGAATACAGCCATATGTATCACAATGCTTACACCCATCACTGCTTATTTCTAGCATCAAACATTTTTTTTACTATTGGCACCTCCAACTGCAAACATTCAAAATTATATTATGCGCCTCAGCTTACACGTGCAGAAGGTACAGCCAGAGCCTGGGCTAATTGCTTAATTATTGCTTTGTTCAGATCATCTTGAGTACCGTGACATGGCATGTACAGGACAACCATGCAATCGCCCCAGTCAGAATGGGTTTTATGAAAGGCAAGTCCTGCTTGACTAACCTGACCTCCTTTTAGGACAAGGTGACCAGCTTAGTGAAGGAGGGAAATGTTCTGGATGTTGTTTACCTGGATGTTAATAAAGCTTTACAACAATTTTCCTCAATATTCCACTTGAGAAACTGTCTTTTCACGGCTTGGATTGGTGTACTCTTCACTGATTGAAAAACTGTTTGGATGGCCAGGCTTAGTGTGTGGTGGTGAATGGAGTTAAATCCACTTGGTTGCCAGTCACAAGTGGTGTTCCCCAGGGCTCAGTATTTGGGCCAGTCCTCTAATATCCTGATCTGGACAAAGGGGTTGAGTGAACCCTTAGTAAGTTTGCAGGCTACATCAAGTTGGGCAGGAATGTTGATGTGCTTCAGGTTAGGAAGGCTCTATAGAGGGATCTGGACAGGCTGGATCAATGGGCCAAGACCAGTGGTATGAGGTTCCACAAGGCCAAGTTCTGGGTCCTGCTCTTGGGTCACAATAACCCCACACAACACTACAGGCTTGAAAAAGAGTGGCTGGACAGCTGATCAGTAGAGAAAGACTTGTGAATATTAGTTGACATGCAGCTAAATATGAGCCACTAGTGTGCCCAGGTGCCTAAGAAGGTCAACAGCATCCTGGCTTGTATTAGAAATAATATGGCCAGAGGGATGAGGAAAATGATCATGCCCCTTTACTCATCACTGACAAAGCTGTGTGTCAAATATCATGTTCAGTTTTGGGCCCCTCATAACCAGAAGGACACTGAGATAATGGAGCACATCAGAAGATGAGCAACAAAGATGGTGAGGAGTTTAGAGAACAAGTCTTATGAGGAATGCTTGAGGAAATGGGGTATTTTGCCTTAGCAAAACAATGCTCAAGGGAGATCTTATTGCTATCTATAATTACCTGGAAGGATGATGTAGCAATGTGGGGGGTGACCTCTGCTCCAAGTAACAATTTATATGGCAAGAGGAAATCACCTCAAACTGTACAAGAAGAAGTTTAGATTGGATATTAGGAAAAATTTCTTTACTCTAAGGTTTATCAAGCATTGATACAGGCCAACCAGGGGAGCAGCAGAGTCACCATTCATAGAATCATAGAATGCTAGGGCTTGGAAGGGATGTCCAGAGATCAAGTCCCACCTGCCTGCAAGGTCAACAGTAACACATTCAGGTGGGTTTTGAAGATCTCTAGAGAAGAAGACTCCACAACCTCTCTGGGCATCCTGTTCTAGGGCTTCATAACCCCCAGAATAAAAAGAAAAGTTTCTTATGTTGTAATGGAGTTTCCTGTGATTTAGTTTACATTTATTGCCCGTCATCCTATAACTGGGTATCACTGAAAAGAGACTGGCTTCATCCTCCAGACAGCCACCTTCAGATATTTGTGGACCTTGATAAGATCCTCTCTCAGCCTTCTGTTATCCAGACTAAACAGCAACAGCCTGTTCTTGTTAGAGAAATGCTCCAGTCCCTTAATTATCCTCATACCTCTCTGCTGAACTCTCTCCAGCAGTTTCCTATCCCTCTTGAACTTTTAAAAGATATGAGACAGTTTACTGGTGGGCTCAGCAGTGCAAGGTTTACAGTTGGACTCAATAATCGTAAGGTCTTTTCCAACTCAAATGATTCTATGGTTATCTCTTCAGAGAAAATGAAGACAAAAGAGACCTCCTGAAGGCAAGGTGTCTTCTCCTGAGATAGGCCTTTAAGAGGCATTAAAACAGTCTGCAGTGATAGGCTCAGAATTAGCTGCTAGCGGCTGAACATTTAGTGGAACTGCATGAAGTCCTACCTGCACTGCTACTCAGAAGGAAGCATGCACATGCGTATGCCTTGTGTGTGCACATGTCCATGTACATGTGAATAAAGGATGGTGTTAAGAACTGATCAAAATGCTTTATTATGGTGGGATAATACTGCCTACCACATTGGCTGTAAGTCTTCAAATCGTTCATGATCCTTCCTCCACTATTGTCAGTGAGGAGTCTGGGCTAAGGAATGTTTGCTCTCAAGTTTCTTCTAATAAAATTGCTGATCACTTTTCTATCTCACCTGGACAGTCTGTGAAGCATCTTGAAGATGCCAGGTATAAAACAGAGGTTGAAGTTTATTACTGATCCCTGGCATAATCCTGTATTTTTTCTTTTTTAAATTACAGTAGGAAAAATCAAATTAGTTTTCATGTTCTGACATTTTGTCTTCCTTTCTGCTTTTTAGGAGTTAAAGCAAGATATTTCCAGCTTTCGTTTTGAAGTCCTGGGTTTGTTAAAAGGAAGCAAGCTGTCAAATTTGCAGTCTGCAAATATGAACAAAGACTCTGCCTCTCTGTCAGAAAATGAAGAAAATAGTGAGAGTGAAGGGAACAAGAAAGGAAAGAAAAAGGCCTTCAGCCTTTTTGACATAACAACGATGATACACCCAAGATCTGCCACTATTGCCTCTGAAGCACACAACGTAAGCAATGGCTCAGCAATGATGGTCTCAGAGTCCACTAAGGAGAAACAAAAGCGTGTGAATTTTGTAACAGAAATAAAAAATTTTGGGTTATTTCACAGACGATCAAAAACAAACTCTGTGGAGCCGAATACAAATAAAATATACACCGTTTCTGAAGAGGTTTCCCGTCAACAGGCAGAACAATGTGAGAAAACTGCTGAACTGGAAGAGGGAGAACTGACCATGAACTGTGAATTGAACATCCAAAGTCCTGAAGAAACATGTATGTTAGCTGACTCACAAAGTAATGACGACTCATTGGATTCACAGGGAGAAGGAAGTATTTGTGCTTCAGAAATGGAGAAAATGGAGTTGCAGAACTCAGAACCAGCCGCACCGCAGGATCAGTTGGACAAGGTGTTGGACATTAGCATTGACTGTGATGGCAAGCAGGAAACCATTGATCAGGGAGATTATGTGATAACAAGGTTGTGATGCTTACAGGAGGAAGCATTTACAAATACATGTATTTTGCATAGTGCTTGGGGTGGGTGGGTGGGGAATGTTTTAAGAATTGCATTAGCAAATGCAGAATTACACTTTATAGTACTCAACTGTGGCACATGATCTTGTAACATAGTAGTCAAGAGAAAGATGATACAGGGACTTTCTGTTTTGTAGCCTGCTTTAGCTTTCACGATTTGTTTTACATTTTTTTAATAAATGGAAGCATCTTGTATTCTTGTACTGTTGCAATAACCCACAGAAACTTTTTAGCTATCTTTTTCAATTACAACAAATGCAATTTCTCTCATATGATAGTTGACTCCTACGATAAATATTTTTCTATGCAAATAAAAAGTAGCTTAAGAGACTCATAAGCCTTTATTTAACTTTGTAGGTTCTTAAAAGATTCTGGGCACCATAATAATCATAAGAAGCTCCTGTCAGCATAATTCATGTCAAGCTATTAGAATCATTTATTTAAATTGTTAGAAACTTGATTTGTTTCAAAGGCTATACAAAATAAAGTATATTCTTTTATTTATTGAAGGAATATGATACCTGTAAATTATGAAAGATTATTTAATTGCAGCTTCTGCCTCCCAGCAAGAGGATTATCATCGTCCTGATACTGTTTTTAGAAATGCATTTGCAGGTTTTGAAGATTGTAAAAATGTTCTTCTAGTAAAAGAAATACCTGTGACTTGCTAAAACTGATGTTGGATTACTCCCTGGAAACTCATAATCACAACAGTTACTGCTTTTTCAACCATTGATTTTTCCAAACATGGACAACCTATGCACTTTAATATTCAACTGCTTATTAGCTTTTGCCTTCACAATATTCTTGTATTTGCTAAGAGAAAGATACTTCAGGAATAAATGAACACAACAATGATCCCCTGAGTACTTTGAAAAATGTGACCATTTGTCGAGATGTTTTTAAAGGCAAGCCTTAAGAGAGTTTCTTTGACAATTTCAGAGTTTGGGGGAACCTGGTCAGAGGTTTTATAAAAAATACTTAGACATATAAATGTATAAAGAAAATCTAATAGTATTTTTCATAACTGATGAGTGACTTATTGTCTTAGTCAAAACCAGTATTTTTAAAATTAAACAATCTGTTTCTTTTTAATCAATGACTGGTGTCCTACATTATTAAAAATGTAATTTTGCAATTGACCTAAGAGTGACCATCCTCAAACTCTCTACACCGTTCTTCTCTTTCCTTGTAAACATATGAATATAATACATCAGTGTGACCATTTCATTCTTTACTTCTCTAGCCCTGCCTGCCGTGATAGATTTTATCATTTGTATTAGCCTATATTAAGGAACATCCAGATGCATAGGGTACACTTACATTCCAGACAAAATCCATCACATGTAACTTCCACTTCGTAGGACCTTACCTAAGCCATACCATCCTGGATCAAAACTATCCTGGTACTGAATTGTGTTTTGAAAATCTGGACAAACACCTCTCCCCTCTATGCTTCTGGGTGAGTTTTCCAGCTCTTTACACATGTACTATTCTTTCTGAGCTCCCATACTGAAAGCCCCTTTCCTAAGCATCTATCTGTGCCGTGGCAACTGGGAGAGAATTACTTGAAGCAAAATGGAAAGTATGAGCAGTAACTGGAAAACAGTTTATATATCTTTGCAAAAATGCATTCANTACTGAATTGTGTTTTGAAAATCTGGACAAACACCTCTCCCCTCTATGCTTCTGGGTGAGTTTTCCAGCTCTTTACACATGTACTATTCTTTCTGAGCTCCCATACTGAAAGCCCCTTTCCTAAGCATCTATCTGTGCCGTGGCAACTGGGAGAGAATTACTTGAAGCAAAATGGAAAGTATGAGCAGTAACTGGAAAACAGTTTATATATCTTTGCAAAAATGCATTCAAGTCACATTTGATTGCTAAGATATGGCTGATTTTCATCTTGACTTCTTGACTTCTCTGTGGAACCCCTCTCATTCATGTCTCTCTTCTTGAATACTTTAGATTGTGAGCTCCTTGGGGCAGAGCCTGTAGCTTTTCTGTTCGTAAAGCACCTGAATTCTTACAAGCATAAACAGAAATGAATAATAATGTTGGAATACTTTCATATAATTTTTACTTGGCCAACTCTTTTAAAAAGTTCTCTTTTCTACTGTAACATTTGTGAAAAGAATTACACAAAGCCAATGTATCAGATATAGTCACAAAGGTCTCTATATCCTGGTTAACAGTCCTTCTCCATCACTGATTCACTTTCTCAGTCTTCATTGTGGTCTGTACCACCTTGCAGTCTTAAGATAGTTATCCCTTCAATAGTCAAATTCCAAACAAAGAGTCCTTGCTGAAAGAGCTTTCAGTGCATTCCAAACACTATGTGCCTGGGCAGGATATTTACAATGCTACCAGCACCATTACCAGAACAACTTCACCACCACAGGTCTAAGAGCTCTGTATATTATTCTGCATCATAAAAAGCCTGTTTCTCCTGCGTATGAAGTTCCCCACAGGGCAAAAACACAGAACAGTTTACCTGAAACATCAGTGATGCTGTCACATAATGACATCACTCTACTGAGAGTTGGAGTAGATAAAAACAGAACAGTAAAGAGAGCACAAGTGAGCAAGATACTTGGGCATAGGGCCATGGCATTGTATTACATAGCAATAGGTGGTCAGTCTTTTGTTGTCTTTTTTCTTTCCTTTACAATTAAAGATGGAAATGAAGGTCTATTAAATAAAGCATACTTCAAATCAACGTTTGCTCTATTTTTATGTGATTCTTAGATATTACAGCCTGACGCCGATAAGGATGTGGTCCTGTTCCGTTTAAATTTAATAGCAAAAAACTATCTCATTCTTGGAAAACAGGTAAGAGTCCATAATACACCCAAATTTGAAATGATAGTGGATTTTCATTGCTTTGCAGAGAGTCAAGAAAAAAAATCCTCCTTTTGGATGCCTCCAAGAGGGCATATGTGCCAAGAAGGATTTAGAGGTGCAGAGAAAGGTCTTCCACGCCACCTTATTAAGCCTTGCAAAGATGAGCATACTTTCTCCTTAAGAATAATTAAAGGTTCAAACTTATTTATTCCTGCCTGCAGGCTCCATTAGCATTAATATAGGAACAGTACCAAAAAACAAAAAGACATAAACCCCTATGAAGGACAGACTTTTGGAACAGAACTTAAAGTCCTGAAACATTTCAAGAAGTTAGGAAATTATCTAAATAGAAATGGGTGTAATGCCAACCCAACAGGAGGTTGTTTAGAATGCATTTTAGAAAACATTTTTGTAACATTGATAGTTTTAATTGGGTTTTTTTGGTTGGTTGGTTTGGGGATTTTTGTTTGCTTTGTTTGTCTTGTTTTGTTGTTTTACTGGACTNGCCTGCCGTGATAGATTTTATCATTTGTATTAGCCTATATTAAGGAACATCCAGATGCATAGGGTACACTTACATTCCAGACAAAATCCATCACATGTAACTTCCACTTCGTAGGACCTTACCTAAGCCATACCATCCTGGATCAAAACTATCCTGGTACTGAATTGTGTTTTGAAAATCTGGACAAACACCTCTCCCCTCTATGCTTCTGGGTGAGTTTTCCAGCTCTTTACACATGTACTATTCTTTCTGAGCTCCCATACTGAAAGCCCCTTTCCTAAGCATCTATCTGTGCCGTGGCAACTGGGAGAGAATTACTTGAAGCAAAATGGAAAGTATGAGCAGTAACTGGAAAACAGTTTATATATCTTTGCAAAAATGCATTCAAGTCACATTTGATTGCTAAGATATGGCTGATTTTCATCTTGACTTCTTGACTTCTCTGTGGAACCCCTCTCATTCATGTCTCTCTTCTTGAATACTTTAGATTGTGAGCTCCTTGGGGCAGAGCCTGTAGCTTTTCTGTTCGTAAAGCACCTGAATTCTTACAAGCATAAACAGAAATGAATAATAATGTTGGAATACTTTCATATAATTTTTACTTGGCCAACTCTTTTAAAAAGTTCTCTTTTCTACTGTAACATTTGTGAAAAGAATTACACAAAGCCAATGTATCAGATATAGTCACAAAGGTCTCTATATCCTGGTTAACAGTCCTTCTCCATCACTGATTCACTTTCTCAGTCTTCATTGTGGTCTGTACCACCTTGCAGTCTTAAGATAGTTATCCCTTCAATAGTCAAATTCCAAACAAAGAGTCCTTGCTGAAAGAGCTTTCAGTGCATTCCAAACACTATGTGCCTGGGCAGGATATTTACAATGCTACCAGCACCATTACCAGAACAACTTCACCACCACAGGTCTAAGAGCTCTGTATATTATTCTGCATCATGAAAAGCCTGTTTCTCCTGCGTATGAAGTTCCCCAGAGGGCAAAAACACAGAACAGTTTACCTGAAACATCAGTGATGCTGTCACATAATGACATCACTCTACTGGGAGTTGGAGTAGATAAAAACAGAACAGTAAAGAGAGCACAAGTGAGCAAGATACTTGGGCATAGGGCCATGGCATTGTATTACATAGCAATAGGTGGTCAGTCTTTTGTTGTCTTTTTTCTTTCCTTTACAATTAAAGATGGAAATGAAGGTCTATTAAATAAAGCATACTTCAAATCAACATTTGCTCTATTTTTATGTGATTCTTAGATATTACAGCCTGACGCCGATAAGGATGTGGTCCTGTTCCGTTTAAATTTAATAGCAAAAAACTATCTCATTCTTGGAAAACAGGTAAGAGTCCATAATACACCCAAATTTGAAATGATAGTGGATTTTCATTGCTTTGCAGAGAGTCAAGAAAAAAAATCCTCCTTTTGGATGCCTCCAAGAGGGCATATGTGCCAAGAAGGATTTAGAGGTGCAGAGAAAGGTCTTCCACGCCACCTTATTAAGCCTTGCAAAGATGAGCATACTTTCTCCTTAAGAATAATTAAAGGTTCAAACTTATCTATTCCTGCCTGCAGGCTCCATTAGCATTAATATAGGAACAGTACCAAAAAACAAAAAGACATAAACCCCTATGAAGGACAGACTTTTGGAACAGAACTTAAAGTCCTGAAACATTTCAAGAAGTTAGGAAATTATCTAAATAGAAATGGGTGTAATGCCAACCCAACAGGAGGTTGTTTAGAATGCATTTTAGAAAACATTTTTGTAACATTGATAGTTTTAATTGGGTTTTTTTGGTTGGTTGGTTTGGGGATTTTTGTTTGCTTTGTTTGTCTTGTTTTGTTGTTTTACTGGACTAAACCTGACCTCCCTTTGCATTTTAATCAGCTCCTGGAGAAACAGAGAGTGCAGACAGCAGAGCAGGACTTTCTAGTCTGTCACACCTGGGCAGTAGCTAACCTGAATTCTTGAAACCCAGTCCTCCAAAGCACACTAGGTCTGAACCAAAACAGACTGGGTAGTGAGTATCTTTATCAAGACTGGTTTGACTTCCACACTCCCCAGGCTAAACATGGATTCACAGTCCCAGGTCAGTGGTACAAGAACTGCATGCTATATACATATCAGAGGGTTCAGACTGCAGGGCTCTGTGAGATGGCTGCAGGTCAATTCACTGCATGTATGTGGTTTAGCACCACCAGAGAGCAAGCCTCTTGGAAGAGAGTCATGGCTCTACAGCTGGTTTTAATCTTGTTTACTTGGTCCACAGATTGAGACCATTACATTTTGAAACATTTGGGCCAAACACCTCACACTGCTTATATGATGCACTTAGTGCATAGCAGTTGGGTTGGTTTTGGTTTTGGTTTTTTGATAGGTCTGCTATAACTTTTTTAATTTGAGTTTTTCTGTGAGTAATTAGTGTCTAGTTCCATCTTCATCATAACTATAATTGCTAAAAGTATAAAAAGTGAAGAAATTTCTGGTATTTGGACACCAAAAAGTTCTCAGCATTTCAAACAAGAATGTCTTCCCTAAGAGCATCTTTGGAGAAGTATTTCAGGAGCAGAATTTTTACATAGCTTCCTCACAGGAATAAAGTGTTGCCAAAAGACACAAATAAATTATTATATATCAGTCTCAAATTCTGCTATGCGTTTATTGCAGGATGTAACACCCCATTTCTTCTCTAAACCTCAGATTAATATTTAATCAGGTTCTGGGAAGTAGCATGAATGAGAGGAGGATCATGCTTAAGGACTGTGATGAGGGAATGATCATGGTTCAAAAACACTGGTTATGAAGTTTTCATCTGGGCAAGCATTTGATAATACCAGCAAACTGTTCTTGGTGGCAGCTCTCCTCCAGCACAAGTACTCTAAACTAAAAATCTGTTTCTCTGTGTTTCAGCTCTTTGCCTAGCTGAAGCTTTAATTACGGACCATACATTTGCTGCAGCAGGAGCAGATTAGAGATCCTATGAGACAGTTTATGGTTAAGTAGTTGGACATACTCCAAAATAAATTGCCACATTAAGAATGAATTTGAACCCTCCAGATATCAAAAGGAACTGAACTCACTGAACTTCATCAAATCGAGTTCACTAACCTCCAATTTAGTACTTAAGAAGCTGCCTTATTTGTATAAATGTAAAAGAATGGAGCAGAGATGGCTCTTCTTTAATATTAAAACTACTAAAAAGAGTTGCAGCCTTCAACTGCAACTGCAACAAAAGCTCATAGGACTATAAGACAACTGAGTCATACAATATTCTTTGATTTTATCCCAGGTCACTCCATCAACTAATTATCTTCCTAAATCAATAAAATCCTCTATTATTGTCAAACATACTCATGAAACATTTATAGACATGCATAATTTCAAATGTTTATATTTATAGCTCTTGGGCAGTCATTGTCTTTTAACTTTAAAAACTTTTCTCTGTAAATATTTGCTCTTCTGACTGAACTCTTCCCTTTCAGAGTGGGTTTCTTTCATGGCAGTATAAACCAGTCATGCTTTTTTTTTAATTTTAACTGAAATTTTCAGTTCTCTTTCATTGACTGTCATCATTACAGTCAAGTGCTGCACAACATTAGGTGTTCACAATATCACAGTATATTAGAGATTGGAAGGGACCTCAAGAGATCATCGAGTCCAACCCCCATGCCAAAGCAGGATCTCTTAGAGTAGTCCGCACAGGAATGCATCCAGGTGGGTTTTGAAAGTCTCCAGAGCAAGAGACTCCACAACCTCTCTGGGCAGCCTGTTCCAGTGCTCCATCACCCTCACTGTAAGGAAGTTTCTCCTCATGTTGAGGTGAAATCTTCTATGTTCAAGCTTGTACCCATCTTACTATTGTGCACCACCAAAAAGAGCCTGGCCCCCTCCACTTGACACCCACTCCCCAGATATTTGTACACATTGATGAAATCCCCTCTCAGTCTTCTCTTCTCAAGACTAAACAGCCTCAGGGATCTCAGTCTGTCTTCATAGGGGAGATGCTTAAGTCCCCTAATCATCCTTGTGGCTTTCTGTTGGATTCTCTCCAGCAGGTCTCTGTCTTTCTTGAACTGGGGAGCCCAAAACTGCACACAGTGCTCCCGGTGAGGTCTCACCATGGCAGAGCAGAGAGGTAGAAGAACTTCCCTGCTGGAAGACCTGCTGGACACGCTTCTCTTGATGCATCCCAGGATACCACTGGCCACCATTGGTGTTGCACTGTTCAGTACTGCTGTGGGGTTTTCAGTTTTTCCTTTAGTCTTATGTAATCAAATACCCTTCTATGGTGGTAGTAAACTGATACATGCAGAAGCCAACACATTTTTTACTTTCAAACATTGTCTGTAGCATTGGATTAATTTTCTTTCACAGAGATCCTTGTCTCCATGTATTTTAGAGCGAGTTTTGTTAGCTATGACTAGAAACCTACCTTTCCAATGCCTGATAGATGAAATGAACACCAGTTCCACATGGTGTTTCATTATCTTTTATTTCAGCTCTCTGCTTTGACCATGCAATTGGTGATGATCTTGTTGATAATGCAGTCTCTTTAAGGCAACATACTCCTTATTACATTTTAATAGCATCAGAGCTGTGCTTGCAGTAGGGACAGAGAAAGTATCCAAGATGTAAAATAAGAGCTTTCAGAAAGACTGAATCTCTACAGACACCAATGCTGTCTACATACCATTACTAAATCTTTCTAGTCTAGAGATTTCTAGTGGAACCTTATACATGCAGAACTCATGGGAAATTCTTCCATTGGATGAAATCAAGGTTTAGTTCATAAAGGATTCATTTTTTTTTAAACAGTGGAACAGAAAAAAGTAACAATAGCACTATCTATATTTGTTTCACACGCTTAACTTCAAAAAAACCTGTGACACTCACAATGAAATTATTCCATCAATGTTTAAACAGGCAATAAGTGTCCATGGTTAGTGAAACAATCCATGTATTTCAATTTAACAAGGTAGTGAAAAGACTTTTTTTCTCCTACAATAGAAAAATCTTCACTGTATCCCAAAACTCCACTCCACATTTTAAAAACAAACAAAAGAAACCCTCCCAAACACCAAATAAATCAAAATCCACATATTTTTCAGATTTCAGACATTAATGATTTTTCTTAGTATGATTAGTACTCTAAGAACATCTGAAAGGACTTAGCTTTCATAAATTTGATGGACAGCACAGGCTGCTTCCTGAATTTGACAAAGTGAGAAGAGTAACTGCAAAATCACTCATGCTTGTTAACAATAGTGTTTTTAGTATTAAAAAATGCAATTTACAAGATGGCAGATGAGTACATCACCAATTTCTGAAAGTGTCAAGTATGTCCTAGAATAAATACAGTATGTGTTCATACATATGCAGAGAAACTCATTAATTACTCCATAAAGGCTTATTTTTGCAATAATTTTTATTCCTTTTTCTTCTTCTCGTCTTCCTTACGTGGCAATTTGCTTTTATAGAGAATGTGTTTCTTCACCAGTAAAGACACTTTTCCACAATATGTTTCTCAAAATAGACGGTGTGACCTAATAGTACAAAATGTATGGTGCATTATCTGGAGTATAACCTTTTGTCTGTCTAATTGCAGGATGGTTTACCAGGGAGTGCTGGAAATAGTTTTGTTTGGATGAATTGCATGTGAGACTGAGAAACATCGTTCTTCCAAACCAAAAACATGAGTACCCAGATCCAACTACTAAAGCATTCCATGCTAAAACATGAAAATAATATATCTCCACAACTAATTTAGCCAAGTATTGTTCCACCTCCAAGAAAAAGAATTAACTAGAAAAATGAATATTGAAAGAGATGCTTTTGAAAATGAAATTAGACTGAGTTCAGTGTTTATTAGTTCCCCTCACTTTTATTAAGTAAAATAAAAGGGTTTGACTTTTCAGCATCCATTTTTAAAATTATACATTTCATCCTTCTTTTGCTTTGCAAGATACCCAGACCTTGTATTTAATAATTAATAAGAATTTCCTTAACTGAGAGCCTATAAATCGGGAGACCTCATCCAAGGACTCATTCTGTTGAATTTATTTTTACAGAACTGTAAATTCCCAAGATATAAAAGTGTCTGGCCTTTTTAAGAATTAATTTACAGTCCTTGAATTAGGTGGTTCTAATACGAAATAATATCCACATGGAGGAAAAAAAAAAATCACAATTTCAACCTCAAAGAAATATGCTCTGTTCATTTTGAGAATCTAAAATAACATTTTGCTTTCAGAAGAGAGGGCCATTGAGTATCATTTACAACTATTTAACAGTCATGTCTAGAGAATAACAAAATATATACAAAAAACAGAAAGAAAACAATATATACTGGAAAACCAGAGAATAATCCATGTTTCAGTATTTCAGCATTAGACTTCTGTTTAAAACAGGCACACCCAAAATGTCAGTCCAAATATCCAGACTTTTAGAAAGTCATACTCGAACCCAAATTTGGCCCAAATTTCCCCAGAGACAGGAACACTGAAAAAGTTTATTCATTAAGAACCATGTACGGAGGGGAAAAAGTACTTAATTTTGGGAGCTACATATTTGTTTGTTTGTTTTCTATTTCTGCTGAACACAAAATAACCTCTGGAACCTGAAGTATTCCCACACACACTCACACCCTGAAGCTGATGAAGAGAGAACCAGATGTACGATACTGAGCCAAGATTCATCCAGCATGGTCAAGATAAGTACGCAATGAAAAGACCAAGTGAAAGTAATTATAAAGCTGGAACTTGCTGTTATTATTTCAAAATCCAGAAGTTTTTATGTAAAACTACAAAGAGCACAATCTCCATGGGAAATCAATTTTCCTCATAAAGGCAGTATTAAAATCTCATTCACAGTTTTTGTATTAATGAAATTCTGAGATCTCCCCTGACGTATTTTAAGTGATCTTCTGTGACACTGTCATCAGCGTTAAGTGTAATAACATTGACTTATATGTTATCCCTTGACAGTGTCAAAGCAATTTTTCAAACTAGAAGTAACATTTCAGGCTTTATTTTGGCTTATTTTTCTCTCTAGCCTGTTTCTGTTGAAGATGAAAAAAGATGAAAAAAAAGAAGAAAACCAACACATTTGGAAAAAAATCTTTATTTACTTCAGACAAAAGCAACTGTCCCATTAAATAATGAGATAGGCACATTTTGGAGCAAGATGGAACAGATCCTCTCTCTTCATCTGTTTAAGATAATGAATGTGCTGAGAGTTTTAGAAATAAATTACAAAAATATGATGATGTGTTTTTGCTACATCTACAGTTCAAGACTGCAGCCTGTTGGAAATATTTATACTTGCAGCTGCTGCAGTTGAATGCAAGGCTGAGCTGCACGATATGAACCAGCAGGGCTATATCTCTGTTCCCACGCCATCTGAGTGTAGTGAACAGAATTTATGAGGAAAACACAGCATGCTAAGTCATGCCCTCAGCACCTGCTTCATAAATCACACAAAATCATCCAGCTAATGTTTCTTGAAAATAAATTCAATCCATAAATGACATAGATGAACAGTGTAAATACCTCTAAGTCCACTTTCATTATTTCTTTCCAGACTTCTCTCTAGTATTATAAATACTTTCCCCTTCTGTTTCTATGTGTATTTATTATTGACACTCTATCTTTTTAAATTCAGTCCTTCAGTATCTCTTCTTCTTCCATCATTCTTTTCCCTGTTTTCACATCACTAGTCTTTTTTACCTCCTCCCTTCTCTGTCCTCAATATTCACTCAGTTAAGTCAGTTGATCACTCACAATTTCTGAGCTAGTATATTCACTCTTCAGATATCACAAAAACATGAAGCCAGTCTTTCAGTCTGACCAACCCGTTCTTCATATCACATGTTGTGTGACCTGAAACTACTTCCTTTAATTGTTTGTTAGTATTAGGCAAGAGGCAGAACACCAAAGAACACTTTTGTGTCATGGGGTCATCATACTACATGACCGTTTTATATCTGACCTTGGATCATGATGCATTAAACAAACACTACAAATATTAAAGACTACTCTAAAATCATAAGAAGAGAGAGAAGGAAAACATAACCCATTGAAACTGCAGCTGGAATTTACCTCCAATACAGCTTGGTTAAGACATCTAGCCTAATACATTCACTCACACATCTGCTTTTTAATACTTATAAGCAATAACAGAGTTAGGATTGTCTTTCATCATTCTAATTTCGAGCTTGGGGCCTATTTTGTGTTTATGACTCCCTATCTAAGGTTCATACTGATGCTTTCAGACAGAACCATTTCAGTTAATGGAACGAGGAAATGAACATGGCTAAAGGTTTCTCACCATTTGCAGGAAAATCTACTAACTGATATTTGTTTCCTCTTTAATCCTTTTTAATACAGAATTGTAATTTTTTTAATGAATTAAGTAAGATACTCTTTTTATTGTTGTTTTGGTTTAGTTTCATACTTTATTTTTTGGCTATGAAACAAAGATTTCTCTTTCAGCTCTTTCCCAGAAATGCTCTATCCTTCCACTCCCGGGAATATCTTGTATTTCAGTAGTGTTTTTTCTGTTCTTAATCATGTTTAGTTTGCTAATCATGACCTTGTGATCTTTGTGTTTTTCCAGTAAATGACATACATGTTTAGGATGTGTTTTTGATTTGGCATCAGGGCAGTGAACAAACATGTATTTTTAATATTCAAGCATGCTTGCTAATACCTAGACCTTTTCACAAAGGTTTTTGAAATGAGCACAGTAGAAGAGAAAGGAGCATTTTTTTTTTTTTTATTGCACTATGGTCTTGTCAATTAAATAGTGAAATTCAAATACACTGACTTAGACTCCACGGTGATGACTGGTCTTCTTTCCAAAATATTGGTAGGCCTATTTTTTAAAGGGCATTCATCTCAGAACAGGTTCCAATTCTTGCTCTTTCTGAGCTGCATGTCTACAAATAGATTGCTCATATCTCAGGGGTCTTAGGCAGCTCAGAGAAATCACAGGATGTTAGGGGTTAGAAGGGACCTCGGAAGATCATCTAGACCAATGCCCCTGCCAGAGCAGGACCACCTAGATCATGTCACACAGGAATGCATCCAGGTGGGTTTTGAAAGTTTCTTAGTTGTCTCATTCACCATTTGCATCAAGAAGTTACTACAAGGGCACTGGAGGAATCTCCTGGACTATGAAAGGCTGGCTGAGTAGGCTTTCCAGCAAATATGTGGGTAGGTAAAATTCCCCCTGAGACTCAAGGCTTGTAATTGTGAGGCTGATATCCGCTGCCTGTAGAAAGCCTCATTAACTTCCCCATCCTAATAAGGTGGCCTGTAACAGACACACACAACAGTATCACCATGCTAGCCTGCCCCTTAATTGACACCCACAAACTCTCAACTCTCTCCTCATCCAACCCTGGGAAGAACTCAATACATTCTAGTTTCTCTCTCATGTAAAAAGCAACTCCATCACCTCGCTTTGTTGACCTGTCGTTCTTAAAAAGGACTTGAGCTGTCCCACCACGTGGCTGTAACTGTCACCAGAAATCTTTCACTCTTAGGTGAAATATATACTGTAAAAGAAGGCCAGATGTCTCAAACCCCAGCTAAGCACCCTGAACAGCTTCTCTGTTTATTCTTGTAAAAAAAAAAAAAAAAAAAAAACCAAAAAAAAAAAAAAAAACCCCCCCAAACCAGCAAAAAAAAAAAAAAAAGAAAAAAACCCCAAACCCACCCTGATATTTGTTAAGTAGAACAACTCTAAGAAGAGAATCTAAGAAAGATGCTTATTAATAAGACAGTTTGGTGGATTTGGCTTCTTTCCCAGCTACAACATAGTGCCTCTGATAGAAGTTTAGCATGGTATCATCAGCAGCAAGTAGTTAGATCTTCTCACTGACTACTAGAGTTTTCTCAGCATTAACCTATTCTGGTATGAAAGGCTAAGCATAAGCTAGGTCTATCTGGGAAAAGGCTTAGCTTGCCAAGAGTTTGTTTCCCTCTGGCATGATTAACTTGAAGCTGCACCTCAGTCCAGGCTGCTTCTTTATTTGTGGAGAAAGGCAGCCACTGAGTAGCTGCTGTGACTGTCAGCAGCACCTCCACAGGAATTCAAACCCACAAATATTCCTGGAAGTGTCCTGCCCCACACACTAAACCCCTGGGAACACAAATACACCAGATGCTGAGCATTCATTTGAATTCCTTAGTAAAAAAAAGGTAAGAGGTGGCTTAAATTATTTCTCCCTTGTTCTTTTTTTCTGCCTTAAAAAAAAAAATCAAGATATTGATATTCGATGTTCCGTGACATAGAAAGAGTTCTGTTTGCGTCATCATATTACTAGCTTGACTTTGCCTTTGAAAAAACAAAGCTATGAAGAGATTTTGGTGACTGGCTTTTGCTGCTTTAATTTTTTTAATTACTCATTAGTCTGTGATGGCTTATTCTTAATGGTTATCAAGAACAAATTCTTACCTATTTTAACGATTTCAGTATTGAAAGCCTCTTACTGAATTTTCAGACCTTTGTAGAGAATGTACAGATCCCCAGGTAGTATTAAGGTAAATAAAGAAACCTTTCAGACCATCTGACAGTCTTACATATGTTCATGATACAGGAATATTTTGAAATTAGGTAGGATAAAATAGATTCTAAATTAAAACAAATGCTTTATATATCCCTAAAACAGCAGTCCCAGGGGGAAAAAAAAAAAAAAAAAAAAAAAAGAAAGAGGGAAGGGGGGAAGAGGAGGGGAAGGGAAGGAGGGAAGAGGAGGGGAAGGGAAGAGAAACCTGAAGCATTGGGATAGCTTTATATGTCTGAGAGCAACACATCTGGAAGTTTAGGACGTATTTCCAAAACAGTTCTAGGACACAAACTTGCCATGCTTGTAATAAGTTTGCCTGAAAAAACATGTATTATCTTTATTTAACAAAAACAAACAAAAAGTAATAATTTGTAAATTCTACCCTTACTGATTCTTATTTATTTCAAAGTATGCTGTTATTTCAGAAGAGTTTTGGCAAAAAGAGTTTTTTCTGCTCCTGAAAGGAACTTATTTTTACCAAGAATAAACATCATGCTTAGCTTTGCACATACAAGTACTCCCAATGGAGTTGAAGCTGGACTGAGCTATGGATTGGATGCACACATGTGATTTCCCCTTGCAAAATCTTCAGGAAGAGGTCAGTACATTATTATTTCACCTCAACATGAGGAGAAACTTCTTTACAGTGAGGGTGATGGAGCACTGGAACAGGCTGCCCAGAGAGGTTGTGGAGTCTCCTCTGGAGACTTTGAAAACCCACCTGACTGCATTCCTGTGTGGACTACCCTAGGTGATCCTGCTTTTGGCAGAGGGGAGGTTGGACTCAATGGTCTCTTGAGGTCCCTTCCAACCTCTAATGTACTGTGATACTGTGATAAGTGTCTCATGTCAAAAGAGCATCATGATTTAACTTTATGGAACTAAATGCAGAACACTTTAAATCTTGAAAAAACTTTGCTTTATGGAAACAAAAGGAAAAACTTCCCCTCAAAAATTGCCCAGAGTTTTGATAGAAAGCTACAGGCTTCAGCTCTAATGCTCAGAGATTGTCATGGTTTCATGCTAAATAATTTGCTGTGATGTTTCTGAGTTTTGTCCTTTAGCACAAATATCTCCACCAGACTCTGAGGAAAACCAGGAATGTGAAATGTAGTCAATCTTTACAGAAAAGACTCCCAAAATTTCTCAGTATTGTTCTATTTGTACTTTCTAATGAAAAGGACTTATTTCTACCTTTTGTAATGAACTTCTTCACAGTGCATTAGGTCTCACTTCCCTAAGGATACACAGAAGTCTAGAATGATGGTGATTTACTCTTTTCTGTTTGTGTTACATTGCACAGAATTCTTGTTATTCCTCAGTGCCTACTCTTAGGTAGCTATTAAAGCAAAAATAAGATCCATCCACGGGCTCTGCTCAGAATTTAGATCCAATATGCTGTGCATTGGAAATAATATCAACGGTGTGAATTCCCTGTACTGCTTTATGTTGCAAGCATAAAGATGCAATGCTTCAGCTTTTAGCAACGCTAATTTTTAATCAATTTCTTTCTTCTCTGTTTATGCTTTGCTTTAGGGAAACAAAAGGAAAAACTTCCCCTCAAAAATTGCCCAGAGTTTTAATAGAAAGCTACAGGCTTCAGCTCTAATGGTCAGAGACTGTCATGGTTTTGTGCTAAATAATTTGTTGTGATGTTTCTGAGTTTTGTCCTTTAGTCCATCCACGGGCTCTGCTCAGAATTTAAATCCAACATGCCGTGCATTGGAAATAATATCAACAGTGTGAATTCCCTGTCCTGCTTTATGTTGCAAGCATAAAGATGCAATACTTCAGCTTTTAGCAATGCTAATTTTTAATCAATTTCTTTCTTCTCTGTTTATGCTTTTCTCTTAGTTTACAATCAAATAATCTGGGACACCAGTATTAGGATAATATTAAGGGTGACTACGTTTGAGCTCAGCATCCACCCATCCTTCTGGGCTATTTCCCATTAATCATTAGATGTTACAATAACATTTCAAACTTTCCTTACACATAAGAAAAGCAAGTTGGAGAAATTTCCCAGTCAGGCTCTCTCCAGTTTGTCTGGCTTTTGCTTTATTCTGATCACTGATTTAGTTTTGTCTAAGAGATTGTGGAGGTAACTACACTATACTTTACACACAAAATAATCACTTTTACATATTTTAATAATATCTGGTTCCCATTGTGGTCTTGTTCAACATCTTCATCAATGACACTGATGAGGGGACAGAGTGTCTGCTCAGCAAGTTTGCTGATGACACCAAACTGGGAGGCTTGGCTGATAAGCCTGAGGGCTGTGCAGCCATTCAGCAAGACTTGGACAGACTGGAGAAATGGGCAGAGGAACCAAATGAGGTTCAACAAGGATAAGTGCAGAGCCCTGCACCTGGGAAGGAATAATAAACTGCACCAGTACATGTTAGGAGGAGATCTGCTAGAGAGCAGCCCCAGGAGGAGGACCTGGGAGTCCTGGTGGATAACAAGTTATCCATGGGTCAGCAATGAGCCCTTGTGGCCAATGGTATCCAGAGCTGCATCAAGAGGAGTGTGTCCAGCAGATTGAGGGAGGTTCTCCTCCCCCCTCTATTCTGCCCTGGTGAGACCTCACCTGGAATATTGCATCCAGTTTTGGGCTCCCCAGTTCAAGAGGAACAGGGATCTACTCAGAAGAGTCCAAGAAAGGGCTGCCAGGATGATTAAGGAACTGGAGCATGTGCTCTATGAGGAGAGACTGAGAGCCCTGGGGCTTTTTAGTCTGGAGAAGAGAAGACTGAGAGGGGATTTAATAAAAGTTTATAAATATCTGAAGGTTGAGTGTCAAGAGGGAAGGGACAGGCTCTTCTCAGTTGCACCCTGTGATAAGAGAAGGGACAATGGATATAAACTACAGCACAGGAGATTCCACCTCAACACAAGAAGGAACTTCTTCACTGTGAGGGTCACAGAGCACTAGAATAGGCTGCCCAGAGAGGCTGTGGAAGTGTCCTCTGGAGACTTTCAAGACCCATCAAGATGCATTCCTGTGCAAACTGCAATAGAATCTCTGGTCCTGCTCTGGGAGGTGGATTGGGCTTGGTGATCTCCAGAGATCCCTTCCAACCCCCAACATCCTGTGATCCTGTGACTACAAGTTTATAACCAGGAAATAAAAGGCTTTCCTCATATTAATTCTGCTGTTAAAACAGGGAGGAGAACAGGGTATTATTACAATAATGTCTCCGTGACAATCCTTACATATCATAGGCATAGAAAAAACTGTTACAACAGAGAAGAGGATTTCAGGACATTTTTATAGAAATCTATTTGATTATCAGTTCCCTTGTATCAAAGTGGTAAGGGAAAAAACAAACAAACAACAACAAAAAAAAAAACCCCACCACACACAAAAAAGGAGAGTCTATAGTGTTTCTGAATGATATAATTGAAATGTTGTTCTCTCTTCATCAAGGAGTACCTGAACTGTTAAATGTTTATGATATACAACCTCCAAAAGTATTGGGTTGAGAAGACAGATTTAGATGATTCCATAGGATTATTAAAAACAAACAAATAAAAAACCTAAACCAAAATCAACAATAATAAAAGTACACAACCAGCTGAGCTTTTAATTGCTTACATAAAGTTTTTTACCATGAGTGTATTAATTGAGCTTGTAATTACAATTCATAACACATACCTACATGACTATTTCCATTATTGCTCAAGCCATACATTTCCTGTTAGGTTATCTAAATTGTTTAAAGTTAACTATGTTACTAAATCTGGCTGTAGATTATACATATATGTGTATATATATATATGTGTGTGTGTGTGTGTGTGTATATATATATATATATGTCCTCAGTATCCAGATCTGAACTGTCTGGTGTTGATTAGCTCTGATGAGTCACACAGATTTGTAGTGACTGATCCTTGTTAAGCTTTCACCTATATAAGGCAAAGTGTTCAAAGCAGCTTTTAAAGTTCATTCACATCTACAAAGTATTATAACAAGTCTGTTTTAAACAGTTCATTGGAAATAAATTTTTTCTATGTTTGTGGACTTTGATTATATTTTTCTTAAAAAAAGTGTTCAGATAGTTCTAGTACTTATTGGAAAGTATTTTGGTTTAGCCTTAAGATCCATGCCTGCTCTTTGGATGTGAAAAAAGATGATGTAGAAGTAACACAAAAAATAAGCCATAGTGAACTGAACTTGCTTAAAACACTTTCATGTTGATTTACTCTGTATGTAAGAACCTGGAGTCTGCAATAATGAAAGGGTCATTTCTAACACTTGAAACTGAACCATTATAGAAGCAATTATCCTAGCTAAAGGTTTATGTTTTTATACCCAGAGTTCAAAGGGAGTGTAATGTGATGTATCCTTCACTACTTTTGCAAAGAGGAATAAAAGGTCCATTACAGGCCTTGCAGCAATATGGCATTAGGCTTAAATCTGCCAAGATTTCATGCAAATAAGAGTTCATGCTCAAATCTCCTGGGGTTTGTTGCCATTTGTTTAACAATAAAATGGTTATTGAACTTTTATATCCCTATTTCATCAGTTCAGAGAAACAAATCATATTCTGCTCTGTACAAGAGTCAGCTGAGTCTCTGTAGATATTTATTGAAAGAACTTATATAACTGTTTTTTTTAAAAGCCATGTATCTAATGGGAGGATGTAAAGACAACAAGCTACCATTGGCATGTAGTGAGGCAATGAGCAACAACTGAAACACAAGAAATTCCATTTAAACAGAAAAAAAAAATCACTGTCAGGGTGATCAAACACTGGAACAGGTTTCCCAAAGATGCTGTGTAGTCTCCATGCCTCTAGATACCCAAAACTTGACTGAACACAGCCCTCAGTGACTTCATACAGCTGGCTCTTCTCTGAGCAGATGACTGGACAAAATCTCCAGAGGTGCCTTCCTGCTTCATTCTTGATAGCTCTATTCTTTTAAATCTGAAGAGCTTGAAATTTGAACAGTACATTTGGGAGAACTGCTATATGAACATACCCTCTCTACTGACAATTTCATTAATGATTCTTTAGGTTTGCAACATGGTGAGTTCCTGGAAGTCTCCAAGAAGGAAAAATTGAAGAGTTTACTTGTAGAGAGCCCAGAAGTAGAGTTCTCACTTGATTTGTCCACCAACAATCATAACTGTGTAGTGCCTGGTGATGAAGCCTGTTTTGTGGTAAAAAAACCTAGGAGGTAAAGCCTGCAATGTACCAGTGACGAAGGTACACAAAATGTTATCTCTGAGGTCAGGGAAGCCACATGAACAGTGAGATCCTCCACACTTGGAAACCCATTCTTCCTTGAGAGCTCTGTGTCCAATATGATCAACTCTTCCACTCTCCGAATGTGCCCTCAACACAGGAGATGGGAAGGGTGGTAGGAAAGCACCTGATTCTCCCAACCTGAGAACCTCTTTTTGACTGAACAAGTTACATACAATTTTGTGAATCTGAGAAGGTTAAGAGAGATACAAAGGTTTTAAACTCCATAGTATTTCTATTACAGCAGACCATGTTCTCCAGACAGCCTGTAGTCTTTGTCACAAACCATCATATGACAGTTTCAGTTAACTATTATTTCTAAGATACAATGACTCATTTAAAACTCTTGCTATTTATTATGTCAGAGGATAGATATTTACTTCCTAGAGAACCCCTGCCGCAGTTTAAATATAGCTTTTTTTACTCTCATTCCAGCATCTGCAGTCTTAGAGAAATGTTTACTTCCCCAATCAGTAACTTGATAAACCTACAATGTACAAAACAAATTAAGGAAATCTCTGCTCTGGAACTTGCCCTTTGTGTCTTTGATATTCCTCTTTGATATTTATGCTCGGTCTCTTATTTTTAACCTGAGCCAACCACAACTCAGCTATAAAGCCAAAGAGCAAAATAAGTTAGCTTATTCAAACTAACAAACAAACAAAAAAATCCTATTTGCTAAATAAAGGGGTGTTTATCTAAAAACAATTTTAAAATACCCAAGTATATTTAACCATGATGCTTCCTTTTATTCCATTCAACTCATATCAAATGTCCACTTAATTTTTTGGTGATGACAAAAGGAACTTCTCCAACATGTTTAGTTTGTATATTTGGTTCATCACTAGATTTTAATCCTTCTTCACATGACACTTATCAATATTTATTAACTACAGCAATTAGGCCATGGGTAAAGGCAAAATACCGAATTGACATTAATTGTTGCTTTCAGTTTCCATTTATAGCTTATGGAATCCAAGCCATAGCACTGGCACAGACTCAAGGAAGGGCAGCTTTGTCAGTTCTCAGTAGTCCCAAAGGGCTAAGCAATATAATCTGAATACAACCCTCTACAGGTATAGCTCCTCTGATGCAGCCTGAGAGCTGTAAGAGTAATTAAAGCATATCTGTCTGGCTGCTCATCATTACTGCCCCTTGATGTTCCTAGGACGGGAATGTTTCACCTCACTTTGAACTCAGACATTGAGCTCATTTTAGCACCTCTAATTCTATGTCTACAGTAAGACAAAAATGCTTTCTTTACACGAAGAAGTGGACACATTGCTGAATAAAAGAACACATAAGCTTTAGTTCATGTTTTCTTTTACTGATGGTCAGAATGTGATTACTCTTGAACAGTAAGAACACACAAATAGCCTTCCATCTTCATTTTATTTTGCTGTCAAACTTCTTTGCTTTTCAGGTATCAGTCACTTACCACAGGGATTATTACTTAGCAAACAGGCTTTCTAAGCTTAAGATTTCCACAATCCCATAAGGATTTTCAAGTATTGTTCTGTACTGGAAGGTGGCAATGGGAGCAGTCTTCTCTAGTAATCTACATAGAAACATGAACTCGCACACACACACACACACACACACTTACATCTAGACTCTGCAAGAGGTGCCAACAATATCATTACAGCCTAGGACCAGTTCAAAGTTCCTTAACTCAACTGTGTTTGCATAGTATATTCTACCAAATTCACTTTCCATAATCACTCTCTGAAATTCATCAAATCAACTTTTGCTGTTTCCAAGGAACTGCTTCTGCAAAGGAACCTTGCCTGCAGAAATAATCACAGTGGAAGCACAAGCCTTATAGCTTTAGATATTCATGACCTACAAAGGCCGGCAAGTGTTAACCCTCAAATTAATAAGAAAATACATAAAACAATGTGGAAACATAACTTGATTGATTTATTTGCTGAAATACATGTACATATTTAATTTTTTGTTTCATAAACTATACAGCTGCAGGGTAGGTGCTGAAAAGATACCTAGTGATAACCTCTGTATTGAGAAAGGAAAATTAATCAAAGTTTTACAGAGAACCCTCAAGACATCTTGTGATTTTAATCCAAATAAATCCGCTCCTGTCTTCAAAAACAAATAATTAAAGAGATACTCAAAATGTGATCAAGAGAATCAGATCCTTCTTATGGTGAGAACCACCATTGCCTCAGACAGGTAGTGCTATACAAAACTTGGTAGGGAGAATTCAAAAGTTTGCCACAGAAGCTCAGGAAGACAAAAGGATGTGCAACACATTCCACACTTGACTAATAAAATATTTAAGAATGGTTTGAGCAAACAGTCTTCCAACTCAGTCCTTCATCCCAAGCCATAGGGACCTACACTTCAATGACACACACCCATCAGCAAAATGCCACTCCTCACCTCCCCAGAATGCAAAACCAGGAAGGTGGAGAGGGTTTAAATCTACCTTCATGGCAAAGTTCAACCCTGTTCCTTGCTATATGGACTGTAGAACAGAAAACCAAGAACGCTACAAACTTCTGGTGGGGATGGAACGGGAGGTGGGTTGCTTTTTTTCCATTGACAAGCTGCTTGGAACTAGATGGATCCAGCTGTGACTTGCACAAAGCAGCTCCAGCTCACTCTGTGGCCCCTGGGTCAGATGTCCATTGTTACTGAATGACATCTCAAGATTCTCAAACATTACTTCTGGACATGAAGACTAGACATGTGCTGTATAAAAACCTCGATTCTCCAAAGTCCCTTAGTTGAGGAGAGGGAGCTCTGCAGACAGAAATTAGGCATTTCAAGAGCCTTTGTGTCTGAAGTTCTGAGAGCCAGACCAAAGTCATTTTTGATGGCTCTTCCAGCTAAGTGGAGTTTTCTTAACTCTTTACACAGGTGGCTACCCAGTACACAGGGCTTTAGAGGCAGGGTCATGTCTTTGTCACATATTTCATGTCTATAGTCACTACAGAAGTCTAAGGCTTCAAAGGATTTTTTTTTTTCACCAGTTTTGATGGTAACTGCCAGAGTTTTCAGGCAAGCATGGCCAGGGCATCAGCATAAAGGTGCAGGTGCTTTGAAATGACACAAAACACACATACACTGATACAGTCACAGCTCTCAATAAATGTCTGCAGTATGATTAAAAGTCTGGTGTGAACTTTTATATAAATTTTGGACTGATCGTAATTTATTTTGACAGCCTCTACTTTGGAAGTCTTGAGGACATTCTTAATGACTATGCAGGTTTATTCACTTTTCACTTAAGCCATCCTTATCCTGCCAGAGGGAGCCCTTAATTTTTTTTTTTTTTTTTAAGCTGTGGTATGAAAAAGGGCAAAGTATTTGGAAGCACTGATAAAAACAACAGAGCAAAGTATGCCTATACAAACTGTTGGGAAAAAAAGTTCTGTTTAAATATTCCCAGGGATACTGTTCTCCCATTTTTTGCTCTTCATCCTCTTTAACTCCAGGTTTTAATTAAAGATGGAGGGGTTACAATAGGAAAATAAGGCCTGTGTGAGAAGAACATAGGAAGAAACTCTGAATTAATTTAGACACAACCTAATATTAAAAAGGAAACCTTGGAACTATGATGATTATTCATGCTAGAATTACCTAGTATTACTCAAGCTAGAATTGAAGATTATTATTCATTTAGAAATAACATAAAACATAATACTGACCAAGTACAACTTTGATGAGGTTTCACACTAATGACAATTTGTGTCAAATTGGTCAAATATAGAAGTCTGGGGGGAAAAAGCATCCAGATTCTAGGAGCTCTGCCTGCTCAGCTCTGGAGAAATTACTTCTAGTGGAAGCATCTGCACACAATGTTGCTATTGTCTAGTCAACATTCTACAAAGTAAATTACAGAATTAACCAGGATGGAAAAGACCTTTGAGATCATCAAGTCCAACCTATTATCCAACACCTTGTAATCAACTAAACCATGGAACTAAGTGCCTCATCCAGGCTTATTTTAAACACTTCCAGGGATGGTGACTCCACCACCTCCATGGGCAGCACATTCCAATGGCAAATCACTCTTTCTGTGAAGAATTTCTTCCTAACATTCAGCCTAAACCTCCCCTGGTGCAGCTTGAGACTGTGTCCTCTCCTGTCGCTTGCTGCCTGGGAGAAGAAACCAGTCCCCACCTGGCTATAACCACCCTTCAGGTAGTTGTAGAGAGCAACTCTCCCAAGCCTCCTCTTCTCCAGGCTAAACAGCCCCAGCTCCCTCAGCCTCTCCTCATAGGGCTTGTGCTCCAGACCCCTCACCAGCTTTGTTGCTCTTCTCTGGCACATTCAGGCAACTCAACAACATTCTTGAATTGAGGGCCCCAGAGCTGGACAGAGTACTCTACAGAAAGAACCATCTGATACATATCTACCAACCACAGTACATTTCATGTGATGCATATCACAGAAAATGATGTTAAATTTTGAATGAATGAACGTATATCCTTTGTAACTTGCAAGTGCACTGCAGACATGGCTTAAGTTTAATGGCTTAGATTTTGCATTTTACTTCTTTCTTCCATCTATCATCATTCCAACTTCTTGCATGGGCTTCCTGATTCCTTTAAGCAGCAAGAGTCTTTGCAGCACAATTTGATGAACATTTCTGTATTTCTATTTCTTTAGACAAACAAAGGTATGTGACAAATAAATCTGATTTCTGAAAACTGACAACTGTAAACCCAGCTGCAGATGGAATATCATCAAACACAGTAACCAGGATTCTTTCATGACCTCCTTCTTTCCTTTCTCCCAGCTCAATGATTGTCCTCTGTAGCCTTAACATTTAGGCAGTGTTGTTAACCTAATGTTTAAGTGAGCAAAGCTCTATTTTCTGCTACTATAGACACACACACATAAAAAGAAAGTTTGCTCTTGATGTTTTCCAGCTCTCACAAAGTAAAATCTTCAGGGTATATTTTACATGCCTTGTATAGCATATCAAAAATATTCCTTTTTTCTTCCCATAGTGTTTTTGTTTCTTCATTTCAAAACCTCAGCTTTAGATTTCCTATTAGAACATTTTCTCATGCTTTGTAATATGTTTGCCATTCAGAGTTCTCATTCACCATTCATTTTATTGCAGTGTATTCAAAGTTGTGGTGAGTTAACCCTAGCTGGATGACAAATGCCCACCAAAGCTGCTCTGTCACTCCCTCACCTCAGCAGGACAGAGGACAAAAAATATAACACAATTCTCATGGGTTGAGACAAGGACAGGGAGATCACTCATCAATTACTATCATAGGCAAAACAAACTTGACTTGGGGAAATTATTTAAAGTTATTATCAATCAAATCAGAGAAGAATAATGCAAAATGAAACTAAATCTTAAATACCTTCTCCCTACCCTTCCCCTCTTCCTGAGCTTAACTTTACTTGCAATTTCCTTACTTCCTCCTCCCCATCAGCACGGGGGAATGTGAATGGGGATTGTGGTCAGTTCATGACATGTTTTTGATGCTTCTTCCTCCTGAGTGGGAGGACTCCTCACATTCTTCCTCTGCTCCAGCATGGGGACTCTCCCACAGGAGACAGTCCTCCACTGAACTTCACAGTGGATATTTGCCGTGGACTACAGCTACTCATGAACTGCTCTTGTGTGTGCCCAGCCATCCAACTTGCTTCAACTTGAGCTCCTCTATCCACAAGTCTTGTCATGAAACTACTCTAGCCTTGGCTTCCCATGGAGCCACAACCTGCTTTGGGTGCATCCACCTGCTCCAGGTACAGGATGTTCAATAGGCTGCAGGTCTGTATCTCCTCCACCATTAACCTCCATTAATGTCCATGGGCTACAGGAGGACAGCCTGCCTTATCATTGTCTTCGCTGTGGAGTGCAGAGGAATATCTGCTCTAACACCTGGAGAACTTCCTTCCACTCATTCTCTGCACAGTTGTTTCTTTCACATATTCTCACCTCCCTCTCCATCTGCAATTGTGCAAGGTTTTTTTTTTTTTCCTTCTTCTTAAATACATTGTCACAGCCTTTCTACCGTTGCTACTAACGGGCTCATCCTTGGTCAGTGGTAGATCTGTCTTGGAGTTGATTGTCATTGGCTCCATCAGATATGAGGGAAACTTTCAGCATCTTCTCACAGAAGCCACCCTTGTAGCCCCACCAATACCAAAACCTTAGCAGAAAAACCCAATACAAAAGCACATATTCATCCACCTTAACTTAATTGATTAAAAGTTAAATGACACCTTAGACTTCTTTGGAAAGAACCAGAGAACTGTTTATGTTGTAGAAGACCTTAAAGCTCAAGTTCAACAATAAGCCAAACATTACCAAGTCTGCCACTAAACCATGTCCTTAAGTGCCACATTGAAACATCCTTTAAATACCTGCAGAGATAGTGACTCCACCACTTCCCTGAGCAGCCTGTGCCAATGCTTGATAACCCTTTCAGTGAAGAAACTTTTCCTAATATCCAGTCTAAACCTCCCCTGACACAACTTGAGGCCATTTCTTCTCATTTTTATCATGCTGCTCAAGAAAAGAGGCCAACACCAATCTCACCAGAAGAAGAACAGTATTATTGGAGTACAATTCTTCCCAAGCTGAATTAGGACCCCTGGAGAGGCATGTTTCACTTCATTATATGTTAAAAAGAAAAAAAAAAGGCAAAAAATCCCCATAACAAACAAAAAACAAACCAAGGGATTTAGGCATCTAACTTGAAAAGTCTAAAGCTAGATGAGATTAATGCCACTTCTTTTTTTTTTCTTTTTCATCTAAAAAACATGATTACCCCTTTTTTTTCACATCAGACACTGAAGTCATCACAATTGTCTGAATTTTCATGCTTTCAAAACCAATTATTTTTTTTCTTGTGTGCTATACATACTTTTTATCTGGACTTGTCACAATAGTCCATCAGTGCAGTTCTAAATAGCAATTATTTTACTTCCTTGTCTTATCTGCTCATCATTACCACTTTTATGCCAATAATGTGAATTTCCATTTGAAATTTAGAATATATTGATGACAGATAAAATCAGCGTGTTCAGATTAGGATCTTTTGCAGGCTGTTTCTGAAGTAACAGACTTCAGAATCCTTGGGTTTGGAGAAGAAAACCCCAAGGCTATTTTAATTGTAGAATAATGATTTAACTAACTGACTTGCACAGTAAGAAATCCAAACTGTTTGTATGATTGCTGCTGAAGGGATATTTGTATCTCTTTAGAGAAAATTGACATTTCTTCAAAACCAGACATCTTTCCCTGATGCTGATACGCCCACTGTGCTAGAAAAGAAAACATACAAGTATAAAAGAGTCAAAATCCATCAGAACAAAATATGCAGGGCCAAAGAGCCAAAATCAATTAGTAGTGAGAAACCTTTATCTTTGCAACCAAAGCTATGAACTTGTCTGCATTTTTGTTACATGTTCAGTGACCATTTCCCTTCATTGTATGCATCTAAAGAAGCCATATCTTAAGTTATCAACTGAATAAATGAAAGAAATGCAGAATCTTACCAAGATGGAAAAGTCATAAAAAGAGTCTCAGACATTGTCTGAAGTTGCCTGAGCCAGCAAATTATTATCAAATGAAATATATCAGTTGAAGAAATGTATGCAGAATATTTATATTTGTTATTGCAGGTCCTGAGGGCACTCGTTTCATCTGGCAAGGAAGAATGGCAAATGGTACTTTGGTAGCATTATTTACAGTACTTGCTGTCCATTCTTAGGCAATGCTTCAAAGGAAACATATGATCTGATATCAGCTTTCCAGCTGTTTCTGATAGGATTGGTTTGGGCTGGAGTCAGGGCAGCTCTTTCAAGTACATGAGTTATGTGGCTTAGACAGTTAAGCTAGGTGAAATAGCTCTTCATGGCGTGTCTGGATCTGTTGATGGGACCCCAGGAGATGTCCTTCAGGACAAGCTGGACAGACAGGGACAATATTGATCCAAGAAAAGGGATCATTGCCGTTACCCACCAGAAACCCCATGCACCTCTTTTTCCCAAAGTCTGCTCCTCTTCCAATTGTGTACACATCCAAAGGGTGTCTGAGCTGCAGTTCCCCTCAGGCTAAATTCACATCAGCAGACATGTTATTTTTAGCTGCACTTTCATGGCAGGGCCCCACTGTATTTGACAATGTTAAACTCTCTGTGTTTTCACCCTACTGATGATTTCATGGTTGCTTTTTTTTTAATTTGCCAAAGCCATAGGATCTCAGAAAACCTTCTGAATGTTTGTTAGTTTTGATTGGATCTCATATACATTAAAAATATACTGTTTTATAACTATTTCTTTCCTATTCCACATAGAAAGACATATATATATCCTATATATAGTGTTTGTATACAACATATGCATGCATAAATAAACCAGCATGGTGGCTTTCAGTTCCTACTGTTTGGTCCTCCTCATGTTGTGTGCATTGATGTAGATATACTTCAGCTGGGCTGTAGGCCATATCATCTCTTTAGACTAACATCCCTTAATTCCTTTCAGGTATTCCAGAGGTGTTACTTTGTTGGCTTCCATTACTCCAGGATGCCTTTTACCCTCCCTGTAAGACTTTGACAGTGCTGCAGTACAACCAGCACATCTCAGAGCAACAGGCTGAGGGCCATCACTAGCACCTCTAACCATGGCACATAGAATCATAGAATCAACCAGCTTGGAAGAGACCTCCAACATCATCCAGTCTAACCTATCAACCAGCCCTATCTAATCAACTAGACCATGGCACTAAGTGCTTCATCCAGTCCTCTCTTGAACATCTCCAGGGATGGTGACTCCACCACCTCCCTGGGCAGCCCATTCCAATGGCAAATCTCTCTCTCTGTGAAGAACTTCCTCCTAACATCCAGCCTATACCTCCCCTGGCACAACTTGAGACTGTGTCCTCTTGTTCTGCTGCTGGTTGCCTGGGAGAAGAGACCAACCCCCACCTGGCTACAACCTCCCTTCAGGTAGCTGTAGACAGCAAAGAGGTCTTCTCCAGGCTAAACAACCCCAGCTCCCTCAGCCTCTCCTCATAAGGCTTGTGTTCCAGGCCCCTCATCCCACAGCTTCTCACAGGCAAGCCTCATATTATCCCCCTTGACCTTCAAGTCTAGTTTAAAGCTTTGTCAATGAGCCTTGCTAGCTTGTAAGCAAAGACCCTCTTCCCTCTGAGAAAGTTGAATCCCATCTGACACTACAAGCCTGGTGCCATGTAGGACATTGCATTATAGAAATATCCCAAACTGTGGCAGTTGACAGCAGACGTGGAGATGTGTATTAATAGACTGGGCTTGTCTGTTTATTCCAGTGTTACTGTCCACAACTGGAAGGAGAGAGGAAGAAATAACCTGTGCTCTGGATTCCCTCACCAACAATCCCAAGTTCTTGAAGTCTTTTTTTGACAGCCCTTGGGCTACGTGTTGCAGCTTCATTGCCACTCACACGGAAGAGCAGTAATGAGTCTGAAAAGAAAAAGCAGTCTGCAGGCCATACCAGGCTAGAAAGTTTCCTAGTGGTAGCTTTTATCCAAGCCACAGGGAGGCAACAGACTTCTACAAAAGGAAGGTCTCTCTGGCATATTGGATTACCTCTTCCTCTCAGAAGGGAGTTGCCTACATCTGAAACCCATCTTTTCTTCCTTGTGGAAGTGGTCATGGTATGGGAATTAGGCTTTTCTGATTCTGGTGACACCTCTGGTGTAGATGGACCATCACCAACATCCTCCATTGACTGGCCTTCCAAATGCTGATCCTAATACCTGTTATACAGAGGCATCCAGGAAGGAAAGATTAGAAAGAGAGAGTCCATCTGCCTTCCTGAGCATGGACTTGTCTCCAGTCAGTTCTTTCCTTTAAGCTACTGCCTTCAGCCTGGCAGAGGGAGGATGTATAAATTGGCATAAAATGCAGGAAACATTTTGTGTAAACACAAATAAAATGAATAATTAAAGGTAAAACATGAACAGAAAATAGTTAAATAGAAATAAATGGCAGGTTTAGAGTCCTCAGCTTTACAAGATTTCCTAACAAGCCCTCACATCTCTGGAGTTAAGAATATCATAAGGCTGGAAAGGGCAAAATGAGCCAGGATGGATGGGCACAAGCAAACTGGAATAATCCAGAGGGCCAGTAATCCATACACAGAAAGTAGAGGCCAGTATTCCTTTGCCATGGGAAATCTTCTGGAATGTTTGAAACTCCCACCTTGTGAGCTTTTATGAAAATGAGTCAATGGGGAGTTGTGGGATTATGCTGCTTCATTAGTGGTGCTGGGGCTGGATGAGAAAAAATAAACTTAGAGCCTGGGAAAGTGTTCTTGAGGAATTCACCTCCCAGGACCCCCTTTGTCCTTGTCTTGGTGGGTGTTAGGAAGGGCTGGAGCTGCTGGAAGGAGGCTTTGTGGGTTGGAGAAGGGGGCATTTTAGAAATATGTGCCATCATGTGTTGGGCAGAAGTCATAAGAGATGCTGCAGAAGGTTATGGCTGATATCAGAGGTTAGAGCTGCTCTTCTACTATCAGTGTAGTGAGTGGTTCTCACACTGAGGACTGTGCTGCCCTTACTACTATCATCAGTCCCATTCCGCAGGGTGGGGATGTACATGTCTTCTCTTGCATCAAATAGTCATTACATTTCTCAGACTTCATCAATATCATATAGCTCAGTAAAGAATTTTCTGTGAAACTGGAAAAAACCCACACAGTAAAGCAGAAAATCAGTCTAAGATAACATATTCCTAAAGTAGAATTTTTTTCTGAAGAAAAATTCTGCACTGTATACCTGATTTCCTATTATTATTGTGGTATGCTGGCACATTGTACATTCCACAAGTCCTTTTCCAGTCTCTGAAACTATGGTCGTGCATACTGTCAGGTGCTCCAGTGTTGACTTTGAAATACATCACCTCTCTAAAGGTGTCCTGGGGACAGACTTTTAAAAGAATTTAAAATACCATGGAATTATTGGAGTAATTCTTCCCATGTGTGAGAATGTATCTTCTAACTTGCTACATAACTTCTAGAAAGTTAGTCACTCAGTGATTTACAAAGTTGGTGTCCATTGAAAGCCAGTGGAATATGTTCATTTTTACTTTCTCCCTTATAAGTGGATTCATAAACTTCTTTCTATTTGCATTGGTAGCATCTAAGAAGCCAATCTTTTCCACATCATTAACATTAATCAATAAAAAGCCTGAGTTTTATATGAACTGCAGGTACAGGTTATTTGCTCAGATAACATCAGTCACATAATAAATAATTCTTTTAATATTGATACTCCATAGCAATCAGCTACAATGAAGTGAGAAAGTCACAGCCCAGTTATTTAAAGAGGTGGTTGCCATGTGTATAATAGTTTGTTAGCTCTCATTTCATTAAAATTCACCATATTCAGTGAAGTTAAAATTTATTTAATGATCAGCCAAATTTGTGCCATCTGCAGTATATTCTTAAACACCATCATGGCATCATCTGTACTGCAAAATGTGTAAATTTACCCAATCACTCAAACAATCTGGTGTAAACTTTTATGTATGATTGGAAAGGNCATTGCATTTCATCGTAGATTGTAGACTCTGCTTGTAAATACAGCTTTCATTTGCTTCCAGACTGGGCTAGCCTGGTTGTTGTCGGTGGGGGGGGGGAAATTCAGCTCACACTGACACAGTCACTCAGTGTTCATAAACTTATTTCTATTTGCATTGGTAGCATCTAAGAAGCCAATCTTTTCCACATCATTAACATTAATCAATAAAAAGCCTGAGTTTTATATGAACTGCAGGTACAGGTTATTTGCTCAGATAACATCAGTCACATAATAAATAATTCTTTTAATATTGATACTCCATAGCAATCAGCTACAATGAAGTGAGAAAGTCACAGCCCAGTTATTTAAAGAGGTGGTTGCCATGTGTATAATAGTTTGTTAGCTCTCATTTCATTAAAATTCACCATATTCAGTGAAGTTAAAATTTATTTAATGATCAGCCAAATTTGTGCCATCTGCAGTATATTCTTAAACACCATCATGGCATCATCTGTACTGCAAAATGTGTAAATTTACCCAATCACTCAAACAATCTGGTGTAAACTTTTATGTATGATTGGAAAGGAAAATTTATTCCTCATACACAAAATGCATCTCCTTTTGCAATAATTATCTTCAAAGTACATACTTCTGGTGTCCAAGATATATAGCTCAGTGTTTGGGCTTATACTTTACTATTTTAGGTTTTATGAAAAATTATAGAACTTTATTTTTCAGAGCCAGAATAATCAAAACCTAATTCTGTTTGTCAGCATAACAATCCAGAAATTGTATACATAGATAATTCCATGATCTTTCAAGAATCTGATTTTTAATTTGCCACAAAACTGATCTAAGGATGTGGATGCTTGTTTTGGTCCATGGCTTTCACTTCCAAAAGCCACTATTACAGTCCAATCCTAATTAATTTTCTGCAGCAAAGGATTATCTGTTACTGAAATACTTGCTTGCAATGAATGCTGCCTACTAAACAAGTAGGCTATGTCACTTAAGGTGCATCAAGCATCTTTACCTATTGCATCTATGTCTCATGAGAATACTTTTTTGAAACAAAATGCAGTTTTGAAGCGTCAATGCCAACCCGCATCAATGAGCTGTGCCATGTAACTATAACTTCTAGTGTTCTACAAAATAGGTAGGTATCACATAAAACCACAGATAAGGTTCTTATAACATGAGAAGTGACCACTCAAGTGGTTTACTCTTGGTTCTTCACAATATATTGATGTATTCAGCAGTACAAACAAGGATCATTTCAAAAGACAGATCTGTAAGTAAGCAATAAGCGTGTTTTGTGAAACCCTGGGCTGCTCACTGTAGTTATGGGGAAAAAATGATTCTGTCATTTTGATTAAGCTTGATTCTGAATACAATAACCCCTACTCCCAGTGATTAAGCTAAATAAAGTATTTCAAAAGCCACTGGGTTGTATTGCTATGGTAACCCACTGAACCACAGAAATAATAACTGTGTGCCTGACATTATACATAACAATTTCATTTTCCCTCCAAAATACAGCACCGATATACTTAATCTTTCCAATCAACCCTTTCCTGTCAAGGAGAAAATCAGTTTTATCTAGCTTTGCAGTGTCAAATCTACTGATTTGTCAAGGTAGATTATATTCTGCATGAATTTGTTTGTGTAATTTTGCCTTAGAAGTCATGATCTTTAAAGTTTCAATTTAGTAATAAAAGTTATAGTAGATGTCACCTCCTATGAAAAGTGAGATATTCCAGAAAGAATCAAAAGCAACCCCTGATGTGCAAACATTGAAATGCATCCAGACATATAGTCTGTGCATACTTTGAAGATCTAAAATGCAATAAGTGAGTTCATAGGACTTGCTGAATTGAAATCTCAATCTGAAGCTCACATTCATCCACCAGAGAAAATGTGTTTTACTGAATCTGTATGGAATCACATTAAAGACAGAAGACTGATTTCCTTCAAGTTGGTTTATAGCATATGCTTCCAAAAGGTGACATTACTCATATTTTTGTACCATCTCAACTCTTCAGAAGAAAATTTACATATCTTAAGGTCATCTTGCTGAAGAATGTCCCATAATTTTAATTTTAAAAAGTGTTCATATTTTGACCCACATTTGACCCCCGGATTGTAGAGAAGCAGAGTCTGGTCACTGAAAGAGATACTGGAAGTAGAACACAAATGTAAACCCAAAGAAGGTTTCACATCAATGAGACAATGCCTCTGCATTGAGTTTTTATTAGCAGGACTATTTATTAGGATCTTTGGGTGAACCCATAGTTTTTAAAAGTTAAAAACCCAAATACTTCCTTTCCTGGAAGAGGTAGTTTGTTTCCTAGAAATGTTTGCAGTATCACAGTGTATCAGAAGCTGGAAGGGACCTCAAGATATCATCAGGTCCAACCCCCCATGCCAGAGCAAGATCGTTTAGGGTAGTCCACACAGGAATGCATCCAGGTGGGCTTTGAATGTCTCAAGAGAACACAACCCTTAATCTTAAGATCTTAAGATTCTCCAAGGCTTAAGCAAACTGATGCAGAACCCACATTATTTTGGGGGATTTTTTTGTTTGGTTGGTTTTAATTCTACACTTTGAATTCTACACTTAAAATACAGCAGCCCAACTGTGTACTGAGAAATCCCTAAAATTGGTACCATGCACTACAGCCAGCTTTATGGAAGGGGCCCCAATTGCTCTGTCTTCAGAAATTATAGAACCTCATCAGGTTAGATAGGAATCTAAATAGGAAGAAAGAAGATAGTGTGCTGTCTGGAATTGGTTTCCTGAATTTAATTTCAGTTCTGTGCAGTGAACAGAAACGTGAACATCAGACAAATAGAGATGCTTGGTATTTAATGGGATCCAGTCCCTCCCTGTTCAGTTTGAGTGGAAGCCCTTGAAGCTCAAGATTTCAACTTATGTTGTATAACCATAAATAGAATTATATCAATTCTTGTAAAATAGAATTATATTAATTTTCATTATTATTTGTTTTTAGTTAAATTCTTCACTGAAAAAGTACTTTAACGTGGTTTTAGTATTTATCAATGCCTTATCAGCAATCATTCTTGTGATCTTTTTATGCAGTGACTGAAACCAAACCACACTGCTTCCAGTTTAAATAAATAAATAAATAAATAAATGACCTGGAAGTACTTTTAGATCTTGCTAATATTAATGGTTCTATTTCATGAAATCTTTGTGAATATGGCAGATCATTCTCAAAACCCCCCCTACATCTAGATATCTAGACCACTTCTCTTTGCCCATATTTAGGTGACTCTCCTACATCCTTTATATAACAACAAAACTAAATTTATTTTACTGTGGCATGTGCACTTGAAACTTGAGAAAAAACAGAGCCATTGTTGAACCTGCATGTTATTACCAAATCCATTTCCCTTTCCTACAGTTGACTACCAGTACCTCATCTTGAGCAAATTAAGATTTTGATTTTCACTCCACTTTTGGTAATTCTTATTTTCACGCCTTCCCAGAATGCCACATATCACCATCTTATTAAAACCAAAAGTATTTGTTCATTTGGAGGCACTCCTAAATCTCACTGCATTACACTCAGTGCAAAGCAATAACAGCTCTTTTATTATTATAGTCTTACTGAGGTGATCAAGGACTAATCTAAAAGATCTGTTGCCTCTTAAATGCTTGATTACTTATGCAAAACTTTCTCAATGACCCCATGCCATTCCTTCCCATAATTCCAGCTTCTAATCATTTTTATTCATGCATTAGATGCTGTATATTCTAGGTCACAAAGCCCAGCTGTAACAGGAACAACTCGTGGATGTCAGTATTGTACAGTCCATAAAAATAATATGAGGCTTAGAATTTTACCTTAAGTTGATAGTAACCATCACAACATTCAAAGCAGATGGAACAACTACTGTTTATGTATGTTCTGAGGACCCTTGCATAGCATCTGACATTGCAAGAAATGGCCTTTCAATTAACTACAAATGTGGTAACTTTTATCTGCACATTAAATAACGACCTTTAGAATAAGTAAAATATTTCCAGCAGAACAAATAAGCATTTAATTAAGCCACTTAGAATGCATATTACTGAGAATTTGCTGGCATTTCAATACCTAACAAAAAAAATAAGCAAACTGTATGGTACTGGCTGACTCACAGGAATTATGTGTGTCTTTTTTCTTTAAGCAGTAGAGAGCAGAGACTATGGGCACACAGTGTACAAGGAAATGTCGAAATATTGGTAGAGGACAGCACGAACACTCTTGATGTAGGCTTTTTCTCCTTCCTCTGAACTATATACCACATACCACTGCTGCCTGAATTGCTTATTAACTCCTATTGATTAGTTCACTTGCTCTTCTCTCAGTTTCCACTGACACTTACCATGTGCTGTGTAAGCACAAGAACTCAGTTAATATTGTGGCTCTTAGCTTGGGCTGCATTATCAGATGGTTTACTTATTCTGAGGTGGAAGAGAACTGTTTATCTATGGCAACAGCATCACCTGCTGTTAAATGAGGAACCAACATTCCCATTACCTGATTAGCTAATGCTTATTTTATTTTTCAGGATAACTGAGCTGATTATGCAGATCCAGGCTGAGCAATAAGACCATGTAACTTACACTGAACTTCATTTTTTAATAAATTATTTCCATATGCAATAACTTTGCCATTAAATAACAATTCGTATGTTGGTATCTCTAGCATCCCTTTGATACAGAGAAAGCAGAATATTTATATTTTTGGGGCTCATATTTTTTTCCCCACATAAATAAGAAGGCTTAATCCATACTACTAATTAGAACTAATCCTTCCCTTGGTTTGTAAATAAAAACCCAGCCATCTAGGGACATCATATTTTAATTTGAAATTATTTAAATTTAACTGTAATACGTACCACAATATTTTAAAATTTAGCCATGACTCTGTCAGAGTCTATCAGTTTCTATCAGAGTACGATTATAAAATAACACTTTCTAAGAGATTAGATTGATTTGAAACTTCTATTGACTTGCCTTAAAATTAGAGATCTGTATCTTGCAAGAATCTCCAAGGAAGGGCATTTTCTTGTGGCAACTAACTTTTTTTCTTTTTTTTTTTTTTTAATAATTTCTGTTTAGATGCAGAGTCATTTGTCTAAATTCTGCAGTAAATGACCAGAGAATAATTAATCCAAAATTACTACTGGCTGCTACATTACAATCATGTTGAGGTTTGTTTTCACTTTTGCATGTCTCATTGGCTGAGAGATTTTTGACAAGCAAGCCTAAATTCAGACAAGTAACATAATGATCAAAAGAATTGGGTGATGTGGAAACATTAGAAGGTTCAAACTGTGTAGTTTGACAGTGTGAAACCTAATGAGATTTATGAGAAGAGTCTAAAAGCATTTAAATAAATAAACCAAACAGTAGAAGGAAAATTAATTAGCACGTGTGATGTAGCTATGCTTAAAAGTGAAAATTTAGACAGAATACCAGCAAGAAGTCCTGTGGGGTTACTCATCATGTTGGGAACTAGCAGAGGAAAAGGGTAATAACTCAGGTGATCACCAGAAAACATATGGTACTGGAAAGTAATATTTTTCAGTATAGTATACTTCTAAGTGTCCCTTCTTTGAAAAACAGTCCACCCAAAAGAGGAAGCAGAGGGTGAGATTATTCTCATGTGACATTGGGCAGTGACATTTTTTAGGAGATTAGTTCAAACTGGTCACCTTATCTGCTCTACTGTTAAAGAGAGGCACTTACAGAGCACAAATCAACAGCACTTGAGAGTGGAGATGACTAAATTTAGGTGATATAGTTTAGGTGATATATTTTGAAAAGTGATCACACAAAAAAATCATTAGTTAAGCAGGATCATGATATTTCAGATGTAATTTAAGAAACTTTATTAACATTTAAATACTGATGATAGTGGAAGAAAAAAAAATAAGAGCCTTCTTGGACTACTTTATTTTAAGTTTCCCAACAGAACTGTCAGTATCAACCCCTGCACTCATGATCATCCCCTTCACAGGACTCACCATCAAGTCTTTCCTTGGTGCTGCTGCTGCTGTTATTTATTTATTTGTTTCTTTCTTTCTTTCTTTTGTCACTGGGTTTCTCTGTATCCAAGTAAACATCGAGCCCTTTTCCCTCTATTCGATATTTAAAACTCCCATATATTATATGTATTTGTGTGGAAACCAGGCTGCCTCAGATCTACACCAGGAGAACATCCTTTACCTTGGTAGTTTGTGTTGGTAGCCAGGCTTACCCTGCCAGACACTTTAAAACAAAAAAATAACAAAACAACAACAACAACCAAACAAACAAACCCAAACAAGTCTGATCTAAATCTCTAGAAGTTATAAATTCTTACTTAATTAAACTAAATATTCTTTATGTCTTTATACATATGTCTTTATGTTTCCTTGTTAGATACTCTCAGGGAACCAGAAAACATTTCACATGTTTATTTTCATGCTTTGTTTTGACAGGGTTCCTAAATGGTTCTTCAGGTTTTAAATATTTCTTTCTTTGACTGGAGCTCCATTACAACATTCCTATAAGGAAGCTATGCAGAGAAGCCATCAGCCACATCTGTGATTGGGACAAAATACTTGCAACTAACCCCTTTATTTCTTAAATTAGCCAATGCCTATTGTATGAGGTTCAACAAGGAAAGGTAAGGATTCAAGCAACAACTGCAGGATATCAGCAACCTCAAAACTTTTTCACACGTTTTTACTCTAAGCACAAAAACCACTCACACAGTAAGAAGTAAACAGGTTAAATAGCTACAAAATAAAAAGGCAGAATATGTGTGACACATGACACATTATAAATTAATTGAAACATTGGGCAGATTTTAGCTGGGAAGAGAATATTTGAAAAACTTTTAATTCCCATTCATTCTTATTCATTAAATTTCTACACATCATCGGCAGAATTAACCACAAGTGACTAATATATTGATACTCCTGTTACTTCAATTTGATATAAAGGCACTTATTCAAACCCCTACATATTTGCACTCAAGGATTATTCCATCATGTAATTAAACTAATCCTTTACAAGACTAATGAAACAAATTGATTTATCATACAATGTATTCTTAGCAAACAGTTAAAGCAGCTTTGAGAAAACGATTTTTGTAGAGTTCTCTCCACTAGAGGTCTCTAGAGAAATACAAGAAACAACTCAGGCAATGCCTCAGACCTTTCTTCTTGACACTATTTACATTTCATGGAAGATGAAAGTCAGCACTTGTTCTATACTTGTCCTAGGCATTCCTTTGGATATGCTTCTTCTGCTCTTGATAATTAAAAGTCCTATTACTGCAATATTAATTCACATCTGTGATGCATTTGAATGCATTCTATAATTAGATTTTCAACTTTTATAATTAGAATTTCAGCATCACATCCCTTAGGAAATAGAATGCACAAAGTATTTATCCGAAGGAAGAAAAAAATCTAAGGTGGCTACTCGGTGGGGTAGCCACCTTGCTAAATAAATCACAAATTAAAATAAATAAGGTAACAATGAGCCCAACTGAATAAAGTATTAGTTAACCAGAACAGTATGTCAGTTGGCAAATTAGAAAATAATCATTCCAGTGTGCTGTTCAATATGCAATTATATCACAAGAAAAACAGAGAGTGGCATCGTTCCTTCTTTAATATTTGGGCTAAAAAATCATGATTTAATAATAATGTAGTTGGGCCTTCTTCTTGACTCTTTTTGATCTTTGCTTAGTTGATTTTCATTTCTGGAAAATTTTAATATATAAGTTTGTGCAATTTGTGCTGGGTTGATGATTTCCAGAAAAGTAATTTCCAGCTAAAGGTGAACTTTATCCATTGCAGGATCTGTGCATTTTTATACCACTCATCAGAAATGCTCAGTGATTTAGAGATTTTTCAGAAAGATCATTCAGAAATTATATTTTTTCCCTTCATGCTATTTTATTTCAGTCAAATTTATGTCTGCATTGACTAGGTTTCACTAAAAGTTGCTTCATGAATGTAATGACATCACCAGGTTGTTATAAGGTTCAGTGTTGATTATCCTTTAAATTGGTTAATCACGATAGAGCGATTAACCAATTTAAAGAATAATTAACATTATGGTTGCATATTCATTCTTTACTGGTTTCTATGCAGCTTTATTGCCTCTACCACTTTGTCTGATATTTGTCTGATATTTGTCTGATATATTTAAGACATGTAACAATGTTTCAGATCTTTCCTTCGGTACCTCTGAAGTGCAAAGTGGAGTTTTATAACATCAATGAATGAAATGGGAAGATGGTCTTAGGATTATCACTTGTTCCTGTCATGTCCAGCTCCTGTCATAAGCAAAGACAAAGAAGTCAAAGGTATTGTTAACAAGAACTATCAGTTTCAGAACTTTAGCCCACTGTACTCAGAAAACAAATTTGATTCTCATATATTTGAGATTGGGTCCCAAAGAGAAAGCTGGAAAAATCTGCTCGGACTGCTTTTTCTTCAGCTATGGTGGATACCTCTGTAAACAACAGGACCTCAGTGCATGCAGTAGCATTAATTTCTACTCATGTCTTGATGCTGCAAGAGAGAAAAAGAAAATTATGAGCTATGTGGAAGGAGGCACTATGAGAAGAGAGGTTACCTGGACATTCCTGTGACTTCCAGAAGCAAATTTGTCAAGTTATTTTCTTCATTATCTTCTAATATTTTCACCTCTAGATTGAGAACTGCAAAGGATAATCAACTGATGTCAAAGGAAATGTCATGGCTACACTTTTAAGAGGTGGTATTTTTCAATGTATTTCTTGCTGTAAAGATCAGAAAGAGATAAAAAGCTCTGGAATGAACTGAAAGAGCGCAGCAGTGACATTCTTCTAAAATTTATTGTAGCACTGAGTTCAATCATCACTTCCATCAGCTGATCTGACAGTCATGTGCTCAGGCATAGAGTTTTACTGACTTCAAACACCATACTTCCATGAGCTATCCATGTGCAGGTACAATGAGTGCAGGGTGCAGAAGAAAGTCCAACTATCATTTAAGCAAATGTCTCCTCTCTTAACCTTAGATACTATGAAGTACTATGCATGCTGAACATGAGCCAGCAGTGTGCCCAGGTGGCCAGGAGAGCCAATGGCATCCTGGCCTGTATCAGGAATAGTGTAGCCAGCAGGACAAGGGAGATTATTCTTACCCTGTACTCAACACTGGTCAGGCCACACCTTGAGTACTGTGTCCAATTCTGGGCCCCTCAGTTCAGGAGAGATGTTGAGGTACTGGAACATGTCCAGAGAAGGGCAACAAAGCTGGTTAGGGGTCTGGAATACAAATCCTATGAGGAGAGGCTGAGGGAGCTGGGGTTGTTTAGCCTGGAGAAGAGGAGGCTCAGGGGTGACCTCATGGCTGTCTACAACTGCCTGAGGGGAGGTTGTAGGCGGGTGGAGGTTGGTCTTTTCTCCCAGGCAACCAGTGGCANACTGGATGATGTTGGAGGTCTCTTCCAACCTGGCTGATTCTATGATTCTATGGTTATATAACTGTGACTTTCATCATGTTTTCCACCTCCCTACTTGCTTTGGAGGAAGAAACTATGGCAAAGTACTGCTTTAGAGCTCTCCCTGCTTTCATAAAGAATTGAAAATGTCCATACAGTATACCATGACATTGTATTCATATGCAAATACTTCTATATAAATGGCAGAAATTGTTCCTTGACATGATAATTGCAAACTCCTGGGTCACAATCCTGTAGCCCTAAGGCTGTCACTCCATGGGAGTGCTGAGCCTGTCACTTCACTTTTCTGCCTCAGTTCCCTCATCTACAGCTTGGAATTGCATTTTCCATGTACTTCACAGGCAACTGAGTGGTGGAGTCGCCATCACTGGAAACATTCAAAAGACTGGATGATGCACTTAGTGCCATGGTCTAGTTGATTGCTTAGAGCTGGGTGATAGGTTGAACTGGATGATCTTGGAGGTCTCTTCCAACCTGGTTGATTCTATGATTCTATGAACTCCCAAGGCCTAATATGTATAGAAAGGTATATATTCAAATTTTCAGATGCTCAGTGATTTTTATATGATTACATCAAGCTCTAAATAAAAGCATTATGTAATAAGGAATTGCTATTGTTAGAATTAAAATTAATATTTAAGCTAATACTGCATTTTATTCATTACATCATAATCAGAAAGTGTGTTAATACAGCTTTTTGGGGTTTTTTTCCTCAAGCCACAAATGCTATTCCAGGTTACTGACAACAGTGTTGTTTGGAACTTTCATCCACTGAAAGCTGATAACTGTGGGGACATGGAAAACAAAGGAAAGCAGCACAGTTCTTATGGGAACCGACAATATCCTCCTCTGGGTTTGAACAAAACCATACGCAGTGATCACGACCTCTGGATGCTTCAGTGCTATAAATACCAAATCATAAGTCAAAGTCTAAACTTCTCAAACTTGCTCTGCTGCTGTGTCAGCAGAATAAAATGCTAGGCTTTCTGTAATGAGGCAGAAATTAGTCAACTGGGGATTAAAAAAAAATAAAAGAAGAAGGGTTTATATGGTTAATGTATGGTATTAATTTAGGTTACTGGAGCTGGCAGTGAAAGCTGCTGTTCTAAGGAGGGTGGTACAAAGTTTCAGGTTGATCCTGTGGTTCCCTCCCACCACTTTCCAGCATGTATATAAATTTTCATCTCTCCAGACTCTTTGCCAGTTCTCTCTTCTAGACTTGCCAGAAACAACAGAGGACTAAAGATGAAGATCTTTTTCTTTTTCACCTTTTCCACTTTTTTATTGTCTGCTTTTGAACAAGCAGCTGCTTCTGCTCACTATGACAAGATTTTAACTCACAGTCGAATAAGGGCACGCGACCAGGGGTAAGTAACTGGATTTTATTCCTAATTTAAAAGGGGGTTTGTTAATCTCTGTTCTCACCTTTCTTCTCATACTGTACCAAACACGATTTTTCTCTATGAGTTCTTATTATCATTCAAGCAGGACTTTCTTTCTCAATTAATTTTACACTTGTTCCGAAATAAATCACTTTCTGGGGAGTTTCAAGAGGAGGCAAAATATTGATAACTTGATAAAATGGGGAAAAACCTAAATCACCACTTCCTAATGAATAAAATGTGTCCCTTTTAGAATCACTGAAGTTAATTGTAGTCCACAATTAATGTGATATGATGTCAGATAAATATCCTACAGTATTTTCTCCCTTTATTCTGTCTGAATGAAAATTATGAACTGTATTTAAATGCTTTCTAACTTGGGGATGTATACTGGGAGCCCTTTGTAAAACTTTTGTTCCCCCTAGAGCAATGCAGCAAGCTGCTCTGCAGGATACCCAAAAAACAATGTTTACAAGCCAGCCTGCTCAGAGAGAGGGAAATAACTTGAACAGCTGCTGTCAGGGAGACACATGTGCCTAAACATATTTTCCTTCAGTCTTCTTAAGCAAGAAATGCTCTGTGAATAAGAATTACCATCTTGTCTTCCTTTGTTAAATCCTCTTTGCCTACTACACACACACACACACACACACACACACACACACACACACTGAGCTTTTCAAATTAAAAAGTCCACTGGCTTCCCACTGATATAGATTATATGGTCTAATTTTTGAACTGATTTTTCTTTTTTTTTTTTTAATTGCAGAAGTATAAAAACTAGCAACAAAATATCTTTGCTTCATAGAATTTGCCCTTAAGAATTTGCTCTTCTCTACACTACAATGCTAACGGAAAAAAGTATTCCTCGTCTGAAATCTGTGACTCTTTTTATTTACATGTGAAATTAGCCTTTGGTCCCCAGTAATTCCCAGAATGTTTACTTAGGTGCCTGTGGTACTCCAAATGGTTGGTAGTCAAAATAGTCAATTGATTTACAGAAGACAAGGTTTCGTTCTACATAAAGAACAGGGCACTTTTCTTCTCCATCTCCCCATGACCTTCAGCTGCACAGATGTGCACAAGACAAAAACTTTAATAAAAAGAGCCCGATGGTATTCACAGCATGGTTCCTGGTGGCTTGTAATTAATTCACTTCACTGGGGGAAGGGAGAAACTTAAGGTATATTCAGACTTCTCTAGGCACCACTAGTGATCACTGTCCACCAGAGACAGAGGGTCAAATCAAAATGGAGGGGAACCTTCTGTCCCTAATGGGAGTGTGGGCTAGCCAAGGAACCCAGCTGGGCAGTTCCAGGAGGTTGCACTGTGGTTGCTTGCAAACACACCTGCCCTGGAAACTGAAGCCAGATGTTAACGTCTTACTCTTGCTCAACAGAAACAATATTTGCCACTGTTTTATATAAAACTTTTCCAAGTACATAGAGAGATATTTTTTCAAATGTTTTTTACTTCCACCCATAGACCGAATGTCTGTGCTCTTCAACAAGTTATGGGAACAAAAAAGAAATACTTCAGCACCTGCAGAAACTGGTACCAGGGAGCCATCTGTGGAAAAAAAGCGTAAGTATGCTCTGTTTCAAAATTATTCCACATTTATTGAGGTAATATAATGTATCATTAGAAAACTCTTCTTTTCCTAGAGACAAAATGTTTGTTTCAAATGCAGACACAGGAAAAATTCACTTCACAGTTTTACAGGGTTACAGCTTCTCTTTAGCTTCTTTTAAATCCACCTGAATAATATATCCAATGACTATTGCCAAAAATAATCACAAAAGGCATGGCAAGTCTGAGTATGTAGTGTTTTTTAAGCTTCAGAGACTTTGCAATGTTGCTCTGAGTTAGGTATTCATAGCTCTATTTTAAACACAATGAGATATGAGGTCAAGTGATCTACCCAAAACTACAAAGGGACTTAAGGGGCCGCTTATGATCCAGCAAAGCTGTGTGCTCAGATCACACCTCTCCACAAAGAAAGAAAAATGTGGATACAGATTGTATCTGTGTAAGTTTGGCATTAGTTTGGAATCTGTGTGTATTTCAATTTTCACTTCCTCTCAGAATGCAAGTCATTGTCTTTTTTGTGACAAAATGTTCAAGTTACTGCTGCTTTGTCAGTCACAGAACAGCTCTAGAGTGTGAACACATACAAAACCCTCAGTCCTTAACTTGGTCTGTCTAACTTGTCTTAGAATTAAATAATTTAACAGAGAATAACATTGTTTACCCAATATAATAAACTAATATTTTCTTGTATATCACGTTTTCTCATGATATTATGTAATTACTTGGATAAATTTCTCAGCAGTTGCAACAGGAAATTACTATTTTTGTTTTCCTGTTTTTCTCTTAGATGGTCCAAAAAAAGTCTGGGGTGATATTTTCAGAGTTGAGTAAGTGAATAGGAAGTCTGGGCTTCAATTACTACAATTCTGTCTTAAGGGATTAGGATTCTCTTAGTGAAAGCCTTAAAACTCTTCCAAACACCTAAGTAGTGTTGTATGCCCTAAAACATAAAGATGTTAAGTTGTATTGATATGTGGTGGAAATTATACATGTGAACAATTTAACTCCATTTAAAGTAAGTTTTCTATTTAAAACTTTCCTAATGGACATCAACCACTGGTTTAGGTGTTAATGTAGTGTGGAATAAAGATGTTTTGTTGCTGTGCCAAAGCTTTTCTTAACAGAGGTTAATGTGGAAGAAAAATATCCACAGTGTTAGTGCAATAAGACAGACAAAGATGACTACCTTTGTGAACAAGCCCTTAAAATTCCCTTGAAAACAGTTTCCTGTTCAAAAAGAATTCACTAAAAGATCTAGACACTAGATTTCACTAAAAGATCTAGGAGTGCATGAACAAGAAGTGACTAATAATTTGCGATTAGTTAAGTCATATTTTTATTCTCCTGATCGTCAGAGTCATGAGTAAGTACGATCCACATTTTCCAGGCCATCCTTCAAGTTTAAAAAGAATGTTTCTAAATATAGAAACAATTATAAGTTCTGGTAATATACAAAACAAACCCAACAAACAGATATATTTGACTTTAAACAATTACACATAGCTCACATTGTATTCATCCGAGCGTTCACAAACAGAATGCTTTTAATTTAAGACTACAGCTGTAAGAGCTTATATGAAATTCATTGAATGGTTCTTTACAGGAAACAAAAAAATTCTATGCTGACAAAGAATTAGAATCCAAGTTTGTGCTGGGGAATATAGAGTACACAAAAAATGATGCAAAGTGTGCATATATAGCTAGCAGTGCTAATATGGCTTTAGGTGTCTCAGGCTTTCTTTAATGCATCTACATTTATGACATTTTTGTAATTAAAAAGGTGTCCTTTTCTCCTCCTTTTTTGCTTTTTTTTTACTTGTTTTGTGCTGTTTTGTTGCTGGGTTTGGTTATTTTTTTTGTGTGGGTGTTTTTGGTTTAGGTTTTGTTGGGTTTTTTTTTTTTTTGGTTTTGTGGGGTTTTTTGCTTGTTTGGGGGTTTGTTTTTTTTTTTTTGGTTTTTTTTTTTTTTTTTTTTTTGGTCTTTTTATTAACTTTCTTCAAATCCAGATTATGTTTTGTTCCATTTTTTGACTGGTTCAACCACCCTGGCTTAAAAATACATCCACAGTTCTTCTTGAGCATGATCCCTACACTTACTCATGTAAAACTAATTAAGATTAAGGCTCCCTAATGATTATGCTTGTCAGAAAAATGCCCCCAATTTTTCAGTGGTAAACATGCAGATCAGATAGTAGTCAGGCAAGGACCTGAAATGGGCTTGGACTGTAGTTTCATAGAATCATAGAATCAGTCAGGGTTGGAAGAGACCACAAGAATCATCTAGTCCCAAACCCCCTGGCCATGGTCAGGGACACCTCACACTAGATCAGGCTGGCCAGAGCCTCATCTACTCTTTCTAGTGCTCTTGTTGGATGTAAGAGGCTTTGCATCTCTTTGAGATTGTTCAAAGATGCTGCATGTCATAGTACAATGTTAGAAAGGATCCTTGGGAAAAAGACTAGATGAAGATATAGTTGGAGGAAGTTTTCTTCTGTTTTCTTTCTAAGAACATGTTTTCATCAGACATCTAAGAACATGTTTTCAGTGGTCAGACATCATGCCATAAATTAATGGAGTTGAGTTATACTTGTGATACCATGAGACACTGATTCCAGCACAATCTTCTCTTTCAAGCGCTGCCATGGCTTTGAAGTCTGGACTCCTAAATCAGTCTGTACGTGGAGGGTGATACCATGACCCTTTTAGAGCCAAGGAAAAGACTTAATTTTCCTGGGCAAACCTGTCACCCTGGTTTGTATTTTTCATGCAAATTGCAGATTTATGTGCGTTTGGTGGTGGAAATAATGATTAATTTCCAGTGAGATTAGACTCTGTGTGGCTATTTGCCCCATCTCTACATTCAATTTTTTCAGGACCCATAAGTTTATAGTTTTCATCAGAATCTTTCCTTCTCCTCCAGGTGGCATCATAATACTGACTTCCTTTTTCCTTCAGTGGGCGGGCTGCAAGTCATCCAAAATACTTCACCTTTTGAATAAAGTTTGCCACACTACTGACTTGTTTGGCACTACATTTTATTCCAGTGCAGACACATTTGGAAGAAGGGTATTTCCTGAAAATGTCTTAGACTGAAACTTGGATATTCTCAGTCAATTTTTGAAAACAACCCAGTCCTGTGGTTTTATTCCTAGATAGATGTCGTGTCTGCCCATAAGAGAAAGTCTGCTCTCAGCAGAAACCTGTTGGGAATTCATTACTTTGCTGAGCTCCAGAAGCAAAATGAGTTATGCAGTGGTAGATACCTTCACATGTCAGGAAAAATAGTTTGAATTAATAGGCAGTTTGGACTCATTGCACTAAAAAGTCAAGTGATGACTTGTTCTCTTCACTGACCAGGATTTAGAGGAATGTAAGCTTCAAGACATTTCTGTACAAAACTGTCACCTACTTTCTCTCTCCTCTTTTAATGCTCCTTTCATCATATAAGTACTCACAGAGCAAGGCTAGAGGGGGAAATCAGTGTGTATGAGTGTAAGTAGAGTCATCCAACTTCTAAGTGTTTTGGATTTTTTGTTGCTGTAATAGAGCCTCTCTTATGACTTAGTCTTTGCTGTTAATAGGAGTTTTACAGTCTGCATACTCAAAACAGAAATGTAGACCTGTCTGAAAATGTCACTGTAGTTAGAATACTTTTCGAAAGGACAATGGCTCCTCTCATGTCAATATCTCCATGTTAACAAGTCCTAATTTAGGAATGCTTTTATTATTTATATTTCCTATCCATTGCTGTAAAATTCCAATTGGGGTGTAACTTAAAGATTTGCTAAAATCAAAGCCCATTGGAACAGAATTCTTTCCACTGTTTCTCTGCAGTATTTTATCTCCATGCCAGCAAAGAGTAGAAACAGATGAGTCACAGTGCTGATTTGAATAAACTGAAAACTGGCACTGTTAGCCAAGAATAACAAGGACACAAGGTAGTGTTGCTCTGCCCCTTTTTCCTTTGGAATATACTCCTTTGGGTGAGATCAGGCCAACTTTGCATTAAAAACCCCCACCAAAACCAACCAACCAAACAAACAAAAAATACACCAACAAACCCCACAACAACAAAAAAGCAACAAAATCCCACCCCAAAATAAACAAACAAGCAAACAAAACGACTCAAAATTTCCAAAACTCAAGAACACAGCATCACTTGTTATCTGAGTAACAGTGTTCTTCACTAAGACACCATCTTATATTGAACTAAAAGGGAGATATACATGAGGATAACTCCCCCCCTGTACTGCATCTATACACAAATGTTGCTGAAGCACTAATCTTATTGCAGAATTCTCCTTACAGACCCCTTTTCTCCTATTCCATCTTTCTCACTGCATTTTGAGCATAGCTGATACACAGACCTTCTAGTTGAAGTCAGCTGTACAGATTGATGTGGCTCTGAACAACCTCATCTAGTTGGGGATATAGCTGCTTACTGCAGGAGGGTTGACTGAGTGGACCTCTAGAGGTCCCTTCCAACCCAATGCATTCTGTGTTTCTATGAGTACTGTAAGTTCCCACTTACACTAACCCCTGGTGACTGCAAAAAAAGAAAAAAAAAAAAAAAAAAAAAAGACTGGACTGTACAGAAGGATATTGAGATACTTGAACTTGTCCAGAGAAGGGCAACAAGTCTGGGGAGAGGTCTCGAACACAAACCTTACGAGGAGAGGCTGAAGGAGCTGGGATTGTATAGCTTGGAGAAGAGGAGGCTCAGGGGTGACCTCATTGCTGTCTACAACTACCTGAAGGGAGGTTGTAGCCAGGAGGGGGTTGGTCTCTTCTCCCAAGCAACCAGCACCAGGACAAGAGGACACAGTCTCAAGCTGCGCCAGGGGAGGTTTAGGCTCTAGGTGAGGAGAAAGTTCTTCACTGAGAGAACTGTTAGCCATTGGAATGTGCTGTCCAGGGAGGTGGTGGAGTCACCATCCCTGGAGGTGTTCAAGAGGGGATTGGACGTGGCACTTGGTGCCATGGTTTAGTGGTCATGAGGTCTTGGGTGACAGGTTGGACTTTGATGATCCTTGAGGTCTTTTCCAACCTTGTTGAGTCTGTGATTCTGTGAGTCTGTGAGTAAGTCACATGATAAAAAAGATACTTGGCTGAAGAAACACTTCATTACTATGTTCTTCAGACAATTTTCTGGTTTTCATTAATTGTGTCATTGTTGAATATGGTAAGACTAAACTTGTCGTATCTTATTATTCTATCCTTATAACTCACTTCCTCTTTCCTTTTTCCAAGAGCTAATCTAGACTGCAATCTTTCATAGCTGTTCATGGGACAAGGGAGAGATATCTTCTATTTCATGTAAGGCAAAGATATTTTTTCAGGACAAAGCGGTTCACACAGCTGGGAGAATATCCTGACTGTTATTTTGCTACACAGTTTAATCAGACATTTATTTGTTGGGGTGGTTTGATTTTTTTGGGGGGGGGGGTTGTTCATTTGGTTTTGGTTTTGTTGTTGGTTGCTCCTCTGTTTTGGGTTTTAATTATTACAAGTTTCTGACAGGGATGCAACATAGAGTTCATATTTACAAGGCAAATTTCCTTATTAATTAGAAAATCTGTAGCTTAACCTGTGTGTTATTCTTGCATTCCTAAGAAATTGCCTTTTACTGAATTGCTTCAAAGAATGAGATGTATTAAAAAGAGCTATATAAATATTTTCAATGTATGGCTACCCAGTTGAAAGGATGTAAATGGCAAAAGGGTGATCATGTTGTGTATATTGTCCTGGTTTTGGTGGGAGAGTCCCAGGAGAGCCATGGGCTGCACGTTATTAGCAGCTCTGAGTCAACCAGGACAGCTGACTTGAGTTGGCTACAGGTGTATCCCAGATCATGAGCATCACGCTCAGTATAAAGCAGAAATATTACTGAGTGTGTGGTCTCCTGTGTGTGGTCTTTTGTTAGAGCCTCTTGCTTTAAGGCCCTCCTCACCCTGCTTCTTTTTCCTCTTTCTGCTCTTGCAGACTACCTTCCTGTTTAGTATGACTGCTGCGCTTCTGCTGGCCTAAGCAAAACTTTATATTGACAGTGGTATCACTTTGGTTATTTCATTAAATCAGATTTTCTTTCAACCTGCCAATCTTCTCTCCTTTTTTCCTCTTCCCCTTCTTTGGTGTGGAGGAGTCATTGGGTGATAGAGCAACTGCAATAGTTTAGCATCAGGTATGGGCTAAACACAGACGTGTGTATGAGGGAATAGAGAAGAATTATTTTCATAGCATGGAGAAATGGAAGACTATTCAGTTTAAAAAAAAAAAATCTTTAATCTCTACCAACTATCAAATTGCTGTAAATTACAGGATTATAATCCTTACTTTTAAAATCATGCTTTGTAATGCTGTTCTTCTTAAGTCTGCTCCTAATCTCTTCAAGAAGTTTGGATGATAAATAGAATCATAGAATCAGTCAGGGCTGGAAGGGACCACAAGGATCATCTAGTTCCAACACCCCTGCCATGGGCAGGGACACCTCACACTAGAGCAGGCTGGCCAGAGCCTCATCCAGCCTGGCCTTAAACACCTCCAGGGATGGGGCCTCAACCACCTGCTGGACAACCCATTCCAGGCTCTCACCACTCTCATGGTGAAGAACTTCTTCCTCACGTCCAGCCTGAATCTCCCCACTTCCAAAAGTTAAAACTTGTTCATTTCAATAAATATATTCATTTTAATTTGTCTGTTGTTAATGTTTTGTCAGCTTTAGTTTATGAAAAAATGAGAGAAGTGTAATCAGTTGCCAGCAAAGTCTACAAATGTGGCTTATATCAACCATAACTATAAAAAAAAAAATCTATTTTGCAAACTCATGATGGCAACAGTTTCTTGTCAGTCACATTGTGCCATAATTTGGAAAGTAATCTCTGAAGTCTTAGGTTTTAAAATCGGTGGCTTATATTTTGGTAAGATTGTGTAATTTGTTGGCATTCCCTCTCAAGAGGAGCCACAATCAGCTCTCTGATAACTTTCATTCAACAGAAGCAAATTTGTCAAGCACATCTGTGGTATAGTCTTATTTCTACCATTAAGAAGAGAGTATAAGACCATAAATACTAAATTCAGTGTTATAGTATAGAATTGTCAATTAGCCCTCATTTGCTGCTAGGTAGAGCTTAAATGGATTCAAGAATATTTTATTGACATCAATATGTACCCATTTCTGGTCCCTGATATTGCTAAATTTTGTGTATCCCTTTAACAGTGAACTTTCCCTTGTGTGCATTCATCCAGTTTTTAGTGACTTTCTTCTCTACCACCTGCTTTGTGTTTGTTCTTAATTTGTTCTCTTGCTTCTTTAAAGTCTTCCATGGAAAACCTATGCTCTTTCTGAGGATGGTCTGAGTTGGAAGGGACCATCAAAGGTCATCTAGTCCAACCCTCTGCAGTAAGCAGGGGCATCCTCAACTAAATCAGGTTGCCCAGAACCTTGTCAAGCCTCACCTTGAATATCTCTAAGGATGGGGTCTCAACCACCTCCCTGGGCAACCTGTTCCAGTGTTCCACCACCCTTATGGTAAAAAACTTGTTCCTAAATTAAACTTAGCTAAAGTTAGTATACATTTTCCTTGTATATTATTTGAATTATGCTTTTGTCTGTGTCCCACAGAACCATCTTGTATGAGTGCTGTCCTGGATATATGAAGATGGATGGTACAAGAGGGTGTCCTGCAGGTACAAGCTTATTTTTGTATGGATGAGTCAGTATATGAGAGGCATTACATCACACCTGGAGAAATGTCACCTGGAGAAATGATTGCCTCTTTTTAGGAATTACTTCCTGAAAATAAATAACTTCATTTGCATACAGCCAGCACAGTTAAAAATCATCCATCACTGAATTTGGTCAGCTCCTTCCAGTTACTCAACTGGAGAGAAACAATAGAGGCTACACTTCCCAAAGATGCCAAAGAGGAACTTTTATTCCTCTTCCCATCACATCTCAGAATAACCTCATACATACCCAGGAGACCAGAAATGCAAGACATGAGATGTGGCATATCTAAGTTCTGCTTATTCCTTTTCCTGAAAATGGCTGAATCTTATTTACTGAAAGAATGGCTTTAAATAAACTAAGGAGTGAAAATGAAGATAGCAGAATGAAGAAGGAATACTTGATTTTTTTTCCCTATTTGTTCTGTTCTATTTTTCATAAATAAGATTAATTTCAGCAGGGAAGAGTAATTTTAAAATGAATATGTTTCATAACTTCAGATGCTTTTATCTGAGCTAATCCTTTTACAGCCAGTAATAGGCATATTTAAGGCAAAGTTCAGTTTGTCTATATGAATAAATCTCACTTTAGATATTCACATCAGAATGAAGCCAGTCACACTATAGAATTGCCCGTTCTTCCCTGTGACAATAAAAAGTGACAGGAACAACTAGGTCACATGCAGGTGCCTCACAAGGGTGCCTAGAATTAGGAGACATTAATTCTGTTCTCATGCAATAGTGTTTTAACTGTTAGATGATGGACGTTCTTATTTTCTGGATGAATCAATACATGCACAAACCACAAACTGGAAGAAGAGAAAAGTTTCAGAGGTATATTCCTGGTTCACTATGATCAAATGAGAGCCACTCCACTGAAAGTGTTGTAATTAAGGATGGAATTTACTCCTGTCCTCAATGGATAGCCTCCCATTTCAGGCTGAGTTGACAGAAATCAAGACAACTCTTCTAAAGAAAACACTGCAATATTTGGGTTTGTTTGATCTAATATTTCATTAAGCAAAATATAAATAAGGATGTGTATTTGGATTTTTTTTTTTAAGTATGCTGACAATGGAGTTTTAATCCAAGCAAATTGTTTCAATGTTGATTTTTAACTGTTTCAGAAAGGCAAGGGTACTGTTCAAACCAAAGAACTAAAATAGATTTAATTGTGAGAAACTGGATGATGACAGAGTTTACAGGGTTATCTCATGTGTATTTTAGTTGCTCCTATTGATCATGTATATGGTACTCTTGGTATTGTGGGAGCTACGTCCACGCAGCAGTATTCTGACATATCAAAGCTGAGAGAAGAAATTGAGGGAAGAGGATCATTTACTTTCTTTGCACCAAGTAACGAAGCCTGGGATCAATTAAATTCAGTAAGTATGTGTGTGTGTGTCTATGCACATGTGTTAGTGTGTTTCTCTTTCAGCTAATGCTGTTTTAGTGGCAATGGCTAGCCAATGATAAGACAGCTGAGAAAAAAAAAAGATATTTTAGACATAAAAGAACATTATGCAAGCAATAATAAAATAATTTGCATGTTTAACACAAATTGCTGAAGCTAGAGAGTCTGAAATATTTTCAGGAGTGTTAACCAGCTATAAGGGTTTCTCATTTAATTACTTGCATGGCATAGAATTATTAGCATAGTTTTGAGGAAACTGACAGGAATTTCAGCAATTATGTAATGTAGAGAATAATTGTGGAGTATTCAGGTGTCCTTTCTTTAATAATCTCCTTTTTAAATATTGAGTCAATGACCTGTCTGTGATGAGTCTTCTTGTCTTTCTTTTGTAAGGAAATCAGATAAGCATCATTTAAGTACAGTCAGATAGATTGATATCCAAGTTGTGGCTCTTAAGAAGAAATATCCATTGTGGGTATACTGCCTTAAGGGAGACTGTAGCCATGTGAGGGTTGGTCTCTTCTCCCAGGTACCCAGTGACAGAAGGAGAGGACACAGTCTCAAGCTGCACCAGCGGAGGTTTAGGCTGTGTGTCAGGAAGAGATTCTTCACAGAAAGAGTGATTGGCCATTGGAATGGACTGCCCAGGGAGGTGGTGGAGTCACCATCCCTGGAAGTGTTTAAAATAAGACTGGATAAGGCACTTAACACCATGGTTTATTCGATTTGAAGGTGTTGGGTGATAGGTTGGACTTGATGATCTTGAAGGTCTTTTTCAACCTGGTTGATGCTGTGATACTGAAAGCATATGTTAATGTAAAGCAATCTGTGCATCTTTCCAACTGGAAAAATGTTTTGAAACTTTGAATTAATTAAATGCCTTTCTTCTTCAGGAAATTCACAGGAATTTGGTTGACAATGTAAATATTGAACTGTATAACGCTCTCCATCACCACATGGTAAACAAGCGTATGTTGACAAAAGACCTGAAGAATGGCATGACTTTGGTGTCTATGTACAATGGACAGAAATTGCTCATTAACCATTATCCTAATGGGGTAAGTCTATCCTCTTTTATGTTTCCTAATATAAGTATTCTGTTGTCGGTGTTACTCTTCATTTCCTTCCATAACTAAGGAAACAGGCTGTAGGAACTTAAAAATTTAGCAAGCCATTTGCCGTTGACGGACACGTTTTATCTTGAAGAAATTCTGCTTGTCGGCAGATAATCACTAAGAATGAACAGACATGTTCTGTTTGCTGTTTAGAAACCAAAGTTTGAATGAGAATTAACTTTTTTCCTAAAAGACAATCAACTTCCTTCCTTTTGTGGCCAAAATATAGGTTTATAATAAATCTGAGAGTAAAATCTACTCTTAAGCTTCACGTGTTTACAAAATAATAATAAAACAGATCTTCTACCTTGCACTCCAGTACAAATAAAAGAATTTAAGATTGTACTGAACATAAATCAAGTATTTGACTGGAAAAAATAATTATTACAAATGCTTGAAAACTCCCTGTCAAGTCAGTTTTCTGTGTTGCCTTAAAGCAAAAATATTTGTTAGACTACAGTTTACATCATTAAAAACGCAATAGGATCACTGTATTAATTTGAAAACCAAATCTGAATAATTGTAAAAAAGGAAATAAAACAGGAATATTAGATCAATGTAATCTGAAGCTGGGGAGCTGGGTTGTTTAGCCTGGAGAAGAGGAGGCTCAGCAGTGACCTCATTGCTGTCTACAATTACCTGAAGGGAGGTTGTAGACAGGTGGGGGTTGGTCTCTTCTCCCAGGCACCCAGCAGCAAAATGAGGAGACACAGTCTCATGTTGTGCCAGGGGAGGTATAGGCTGGATATTAGGAGGAAGTTCTTCACAGAGAGAGTGATTTGCCATTGGAATGGGTTGCCCAGGGAGGTGGTGGAGTCACTGTTCCTGGAGATGTTCAAGAGAAGTCTGGATGGGGCACTTAGTGCCATGGTCTAGTTGATTGGATAGGGCTGGGTGATCAGTTGGACTGGATGATCTTAGAGCTCTCTTCCAACCTGGCTAATTCTATGAATATATCTGCTGCTAGCTTTCCAGAAGCCTAGACAGTCTTTCAGACATTACAACTTTTTACTGAAAAGTTAAAATCAGCAGTAAATGCATAATGTATAGTAGATACACCCCTGATCTGTAAGAATCAAATTCAAAGTAGATGGTCAAATTAATACTCAGTCTTTGACTGGTCAACTCTTCAAATATAGGTTGTTACTGTTAACTGTGCCAGAATCATCCATGGCAACCAGATTGCTACCAATGGTGTTGTTCATGTCATTGATCGTGTCCTGACCGCTGTTGGAAACACCATTCAAGATTTCATTGAAGTTGAGGATGATCTTTCATCTTTTAGAGTAAGTGAACAAAAACTAAAATGTTTCTCTGGTATTTTTTACTTTCCTTCTTCCCTTTTTCTTTTCTTTTTCTATTTGGGCATGATACCTTGAAGGAAGAAAGATTAGCCTAGTAAGAGATAAATTAAATTAGCTCCTGCTAATACTACAAATCTAGTAATATAAAAAGGCATACACAAGGAATCTGCTTCTGCTCTTTTGTGGATCAAATAAGACCACATTGATAGGACAGAATGTGTCTCTGTACATAAAGAGTTTCTTCTCTTCAAGCACTGATGTAATGAAACATATGAGCATAAATTTAAATGGTAAAATAAATAATGGTAAAATAAATAAATTCCAGAATCTGACTCACAACAAGTTTCAGAACAGCAAGAGGTACATGTGGGAATGTTGTTTTCTTGCAGAGAGAAAACATGTTTGTTTCTAAGTTTCTAACTTCTCCTTCTAGTGTAATGGGATTTCATGATGAATATGTCTTAAAAATATGCTATGATTTTGCAAATACCTACTGGCCTTTCTCTCCCTCTCTCTATATATATGTATATATGTGTGTGTATATATATATATATGTATTTTAGAGGCTTAAAGGTGGGGAAAAAAAACTCTGAATCCCTCAAGCTCAGTTCATTACAGTTACAGGAAAAAACATTTAACCTCTTTAAAAAACTGAGTATAAAAGCCAACCCTTTCTAGCCTCCAGTTGAAAAAGAAGTAATATTTAATTTTTATCCTGTGCATTCTTTCTTTTGTGTCTTCTATTTGGGTTCAGCTTTGTGAACTCTAAGCAGACATTTTCACCTAATTGTAGATAAGGTCTCATCTATTCCTTTTATGTTGCATACCTTTCTAAATCTGCTTGTAAAATCCTTGCTGCTTTCCAGGATACATGCCAGCATCATTCTTGTTTTCCTTTCAGCTGTATCACATTGTACTCTACCCTTCTGACTTTTCAAAGGCTGAAGTCCCTGTTTATAGCACATGCACCTGCTCATTCCTTTGTGTGGGCCTCCGCACTTCATACCACTTTAATAACTTATAGCCCTTTAATAACTTATAGTCCTTTAATAACTTATAGTTCGTTAGCAAATAATAAAAGCATTAAACAAAACCAGCCCTGAGATTCTAGCATGACCTTTCCTGTGGGCACTTGGTGATATTTTAAATATCTAGCATTAAACCCCAAATTTATGTTTAGGCTGCTGCCATTACATCAGATGTCTTGGATACTCTTGGAAGGCCTGGTCATTACACAGTCTTTGCTCCTACTAATCAAGCTTTTGAGAAACTTCCAAGGGGAATTTTGGAAAGGATCATGGGTGACAAGGTGGCTTCTGAAGGTAAGTGACTTTTTTTTTTTTTTTAAATTAGAAATACAGATGAGTAGACAGGAAGTCAAAACTACATTACTCTAGTAGCTCCGAAATAAAGCACCTATACTTTCACTCATAAAAGAGGAGTTACTCAATCTGTCTCTGGATTTCCAGTTACCCAATGATTCAAATTCACTGAAAACTTAGTTTCCTAAACAGTTTAAAGGAAACAGTGGGACTATAGACACACTGATACTTCTAATGGCTCGACTACATAGTTCCAGTACAGATTCTTGCCTCTAGAAATTCAGGGGTATCTGAATGGGAAATTCTCTCACAGCTTTCTCACAAACAGCTTCCTCATACAAAAGAGCATGCTCTTGAAAAAGGCAACTTCTGCTCTGCAAGGTGAACGGCATTTATAATATATATTCTCCCTAACTATAGCAGTCAGCACTGTTTCTCATCTTAGACAATAAAACTAAATTACTGAATCAGTTTATGTGAATGTAACAGCAATGTAATGGATCACTAAGAAATTAAAAGCTATATTTCTATTCCTGTTTATGAGCTCTACTGCACTAAACAAGTTCTCTATCGTATCATTATAGCCTGATTAGGTCACTGTGTAGTATCTCAATGAGCTATGGTGAAAAGAAGGATCTAGGCTAAATCTAATGTAAGACAGTGGCTAAAAATGTAATCCTGAAATAACACAGCATTTTTGTGGTGGCTTGTTTTTGTTGGTTTTTTTTTTCAGTTTACTTTCAGGAATTATTGGCTGATCCTTTTGGTGCCTACAGAGGATAGTATATAGAATCTTGCAGAGTAAGACATAACAAAATACAAATCTGGGGATGACATTGCATAGCCTATAGGGTTTTTTTATTCTAAGGTCCATTTGAATCATGTCATCTGCAGTCACTAAGTTGTTTACTTGATTGCATGCCAGATGCAGAATAACCAATATAGATTTCATTATATAAGAAAGGTCAAAAGTTTTCAGCCTGAGATGTTGTTTAGAGGCCTATAGTATCAATTCTGACATAAATAATTTTCATTAAGGGTCTATGATGTAAATAAATTGATATGATGGGTTAGTAAACTTTAGGATAGATGTAATGATTTATCCTGTACCACTGTGAAAATCTGTCTAAACACCTGTATACGAAATTTCTGCTTCTTTCGCTGCTGCAGCTCTTGTGAAGTTCCATATTTTAAATACACTTCAGTGCTCTGAAGCCATCACAGGTGGAGCTGTGTATGAAACCTTGGAAGGAAACACAGTTGAAATTGGTTGTGATGGTGAAAGTCTGACTGTGAATGGAGTGAAGATGGTGAAACGCAAAGATATTGTGACAAGCAATGGTGTCATCCATCTCATTGATGAAGTGCTAATTCCTGATTCTGGTCAGTGATGTGTGTGAAAAAATTCTTATACTGAAGATATTTTCTGCAGTCTTACCTAGAATCCATCAAATGTTTTGTTATGAATAAGCACAAAGAATCCAAATCAGGAAAAGTAATAGCTGTGTCTTAAAATACCTTGTCTTATCCCTTTATATACAGCCAAGCAAGTCTTTGAGCTTGGGGGTGCCCAGCAGACTACTTTTACAGACCTGGTGGCACAGCTAGGACTGAGATCTTCTTTAAGACCAGAAGGCCAATACACTCTCCTGGCACCTCTGAACAGTGCTTTCTCAGGTTAGTAGTCTTAAAAAATTATTCTCTGAATGTTGAAGTAAACAGGAGCCATATGCTAAAGAGACAGTATTCAATTAAGTCTCAGTAGAGTGTTAAGAGAAGAGAGCCATAGAGAAATAGAGATATTTCACTTTTTCAAAATACATGTCATACAGAAAGACAAAACAATTCTAACCACCAGGTTGCACAGCTCTTTATTTTCTTTTTAATTTTTTTCCTGCTATCATTTTTTAACAGAGATAGTATCACTATAGTAAAGTAAAAAATGTGCAGAGACTGTGGAAAGGAAAGGTGTTAATGAACTGCCAGTTCCCTTAATTTTTGCATTACTTGCATTAGATTCACATCTTCTGCATTCTCAAAAGATTTATACAAGAATGGTTGATATTTTCCAGTACATTAAAGCAGAAATAAACTGACATAAATATATTAGCAGAAGTGACCACATGATCATTCTGCCTTTTCCATATAAATCTGTGTTAACTGACCACCAAATTTTGAAAGGTTTTAAACTCCATGTGGAGAAAGCAAAAGCCTTAATCAGAACTTGAGTAGTCATTCAGAAGAAGGAACAGGCCCATATATAAACCGTGTCATAGTAATTAATCAGGTCTGTGTCAAAATTTCATGCCTGCATTTAAGGAATTGCAGTTTTCAGAAAATACTTCATTTTCTCTATACACAGTTCTGTCCAAACTTTAACTCAAAGATTCCATATTTTCATGGAGTTTTTGGTTGTTTTTCTTTTTTTCAATATGCACTCAGTTAAATTTATTTGAATGTAAAATCATTATTTATATATATATATCTCACTATATGCAAATATCTAAATGGCTTTGTAGATGACACCTTAAGGATGGACCAACGTCTTCTTAGAACAATCCTTCAGAATCATATTATAAAAGTGAAAGTTGGGCTCAATGAACTCTACAATGGACAGGAGCTGGAGACAATTGGAGGAAAAACGCTTAGAGTCTTTGTGTATCGCACAGTAAGTGAACAGATCTTTCCCACTCTGTGTATCCCAACTGTGGAAAGGAAGAGTCATGAAAGAATAAAAGACAAAGCTGAATGAAACCTGAAACTCCTACCAGTATGAGTATCTAGAAAAATATCTTTAAGGTTTTAAGCTAGGAAAAAAATGAAAAATTTGATCATTATCAATTGGAATTTTGTTTGCATGGAAGGCATTTTGGAAAAATGAAACAGAATTCCAGATTTGGCACTCCATTAATTCCAAATTTTTACTGCTAACTTTTAGAACTAATTATGAAAATTCTCAAGGGAAACAAAAAAAATCCAGTTTGGAAATATTTTTACCATATTGACGTACTCCAGACTTTTCAACTTTTGCTTTATCAAGTAATACTAGATTTCCTAGCAAGAATTTACAATCTGACTTTAGGAAATATATATGAACATTATTTCTGAATTTAGGAGTCTGGAAATCACATAATCACAGAAAAGTTTGGGTTGGAAAAGACACTTGGGATCACCAAGTCCAACCAATAACCCTACTCTGCAAGGTTCACCCCTAAACCGTATCCCCAAGCACCACATGCAAACAGCCTTTAAACACATCCAGAGTTGGTGACTCAACCACTTCCCTGGGCAGCACATTCCAATTCCTGACCATTCTTGTTGTGAAAAAAAATTTTCCTGATGTCCAGTCTAAACCTACTCCTGCTGCAGCTTGAGGCTGTTCGCTCTTGTTCTATCACTAATTACTCGGGAGAAGAGACCAGCACCAGCCTCTCCACAACATCCTTTCAGGTAGTTGTAGACAGCCATGAGGTCTCCCCTCAGCCTCCTCTTTTTCAAACTAAACAGCCCCAGCTCCCTCAGTCACTCCTCATAAGATTTATTCTCCAGGCCGTTTACCAGCTTCGTTGCCCTCCTCTGAACTCACTCCAGCGCCTCTATATCTCCCCTCTTTTGAGGTGCCCCAAACTGAACACAATACTCCAGGTGTGGCCTCACCAGAGCACAAGGAGACAATCACCTCCCTGCTTCTGCTGGACATAGCATTTCTAATACAAGCCAGGATGCCATTGGCTTTCTTGGCCACCTGGGCACACTGCTTGCTCATATTCATTTGCTTGTCGATTAGAACCCCCAGGTCCCTTTCTACCAGACAGCTTTCCAGCCGCACTTCCCCAGGCCTGTAGTGTTGCATTGGGGTTGTTGTGACCCAAGTGCAGGACCTGGCATTTGGCCTTGCTGAAGCTCATCCCATTGATCCAATTTATCCAAGTCCCCCTCATGAAGATCAACACTCCCACCTAAGTGTGTGTCATCTGCAATGTTACTGATGACAGACTGTCTTCATAAAGATCATCAGTGAAGATGGTAAATAGAAGTGGTCCCAACACTGATCTCTGAGGAACACCACTTGTGATTGGCTGCTAGCTGGATTTAACTCCACTGACCACCGCTCTTTTGGACTGTTCAGCCAGCCAGTGCTTTATCCAGCAGAACATGTGCTCATCCAAGACACAAGCAGCCAGTTGGTCCATGAGAATTCTGTGGGAAACAGTGTCAAATGCTTTACAAAAGTCTAGGTGGACAGTATCCACAGCCTTTCCCTCATCCAATAGTCATCTTGTCACAGAAGGAGATCAGGTTCATCAGACAGGACCTGCCCTTCATAAACCCATGCTGACTGGGCCTGATCCCCTGGTTGTTCTCTGCATGGTGCTTGAGATGACCTGCTTCATGACCTTCCCTGGTACTGAAGCCAGGCTGAGATTTTATCAAATATGTTTAAGTGTGTAAAGAGCTACGCTTGTTTCTCTTATTCAGGCTGTGTGTATTGAAAATTCATGCATGGTCAGAGGAAGCAAAGAAGGAAGGAATGGTTTTATTCACGTCTTCAGACAGATCATCAATCCAGCCGAGAAGACTTTGCATGAAATGCTGAGAAATGATAAGCGTTTTAGGTGAGGAGTAAGTAAGACCTCAGAATGAGAGGAGTAAAAGGATAAAAAGGATTGGATGATACATTCAGAGCTATGATTGCAGCAAAGTCTGGAGTTTTAGTAATGAGTAGCACAATTCCATATGTGTGCAGCATGATTGCATAAGCTTCCAGCACGTATTTCTGTCCTCTTTCTGCAAGTATTTTAATGCTCCTAGAAAGAGTAACAATTCTTGGCATCCTTCATTTATTTGATCTGTGCAGGTTTTAGCTGATGTGTTCTGCTCTAAACCAGTCTTTCATTTTTATTTTCCTCACTCTGTTACTCTTAAGAATGTCTGTCTTCTTTTTCCTCCTCTCCCCCCCCACCCTTTTCCCTTTTCCACTGTATTTATTTGTGGGAATTAGTGAGAGTGTTTAAAGATTGATGCATTATCAGAAATGAGGGATATAAGTACCTAGACCCCAATCTAGCTGCTGAACTTCAACAGAGTGTATCAATGCTTTGTCTGTTTGTTGTCAACAGCATTTTCCTCAGTTTGGTGAAAGCTGCAGATTTAGATGATGTTCTGTCCCGGCCTGGAGAGTGGACTTTGTTTGTTCCAACTAATGATGCCTTTAAAGGTTTGACTGATGACGATAAGGATGTACTAATAAGTAAGTAACATAAGAAAACTAGACATACAAGAAAATGTAAAATCAATGGGAAAGATGATTACTGTGCTTCTTATGCAAAACACTAATAAAAGAGTTTAACTTTTGCATGTAGCAGGTCACAGAACTAGCTGAAGTTAACTCCTTCTGGGGGACAGAGAAAATAGGGTTTTGGCAAAAAGCATCCAGTGTGATTTTAAATTTAAATTCTCTGCATATTGTTCCAAAATTCTGGAAGTTTAAGTAGGTTTTTACAAAGAATTAAAAATACTTTCTTTAATGCCATGCTTTATTTCCAAAAGAAAATAAATGCACAGTAAATACTTCAAATTTCCAACTCTGGCTGGAGGCTGTGGCCACAGCACTATGAATATTTCTAGTTTCAGAGTAATGTGAAACTGGCCTGCACAGGAGTGCAGGAGGAGTAGTTGCCTTGAGTCCCACATCCAAAAGGTCAGCCACAGTTTCCATTCTTGCACTTTTAGGATCAAAATCTGAAGACATGAAGCCAAATCCCATGAATTCTTAATGACTTCAAAGAGTCCAGCTCAGAGCACTGATAAGAAGCAACCCCAGCTCTATACAGCCTCTAGCTCATTGAGACACAATGAATTTTAATTATCTCTTCAGTCATTTAAAGTTATGATTGTGGTCTAAATTACCTTCTAGTGTGGTTTGTCTCTGGAGACTAACAGTAAATTAACCAATAGCCTAAATGACTAACATTAGATGGCTATAAAATCAAATGAAGCTTGCCTTAAGGCTATGAACTGATATAACTGGATAAGTGCCATTGTTCTGTTTTTACTGGACTGCATAGTTATTTCATCAGTTCCATTTTTGTCTTCAATTTACAACGTGACATTGTACCCAAGGCCACGTAATTTTGGATTATTTCTGCTTTTAAGAATACATTTGTATTTTCCATTCTGCTTTTCAAGGCCCTTTATGTACTGCATTTCCTATCATTGTGAGTCAGTTTTCACTTGCTTTCCTTGGCAGATGAGATTTAAAACCACATGCTTATTTTTTGATTTTCAGCAGATTGTCCATTTGTTGTGTCAGATTACTTTCTGAAATTCCATGGAGGCTTTCTTTAAAGTCTCCTCCTATTGCTTTCCCTATAAAAATTAAGCCTTAAAGTATCTAGGTTTTTTTTTAAGATATATGAAGAAATTTTTCCTCTGAGAAAAACACAAACAAACAATTGTTTTAACCAGTGACTATTGTGAGATAGCATAAAGCTAATCTAAATTTGAAAATAGCTTTTAACTAACAATATTTAGGTTTTGTATGTAACATGACTGGACCATTCATAGATAACACCAAAAAATATCAGTGTTAGTTTTAGTAGGAAGTGAGAGAGCATTTAATACATTTCAGTAGTAAAGCGAGTTGCAGTAGTATCACTGATCAAAGTATAAAATGGTAAAAGGAGAATGTTCATTGAAAGAGGCATCAGGAAAATTAGAACCAGACAGTATTTCCATTGCAGTTTCATCAAGACAGAAACTCTTAATAAGAAGCAATATCAGTGTGTAATTGGAACTAGCAGTGTGTACAACTTGTAATAGAATGGCTGATATTCCATGTAATGGGATATTAGGACATTAATTTGGGCTCCAGATTCATAGAATCAGTCAGGGTTGGAAGGGACCACAAGGATCATCTAGTTCCAACCCCCCTGCCATGGGCAGGGACACCTCACACTACATCAGCCTGGCCAGAGCCTCATCCAGCCTGGCCAGAGCCTCATCCAGCCTGGCCTTAAACACCTCCAGGGATGGGGCCTCAACCACCTCCCTGGGCAACCCATTCCAGGCTCTCACCACTCTCATGGTGAAGAACAATTTCCTCATGTGCAGTCTGAATCTCCCCACTTCCAGCCTTGTTCCATTCCCCCTAGTCCTGTCACTCCCTGATATCCTAAAAAGTCCCTCCCCAGCTTTCTTGTAGGCCTCCTTCAGGTACTGGAAGGTCACAATAAGGTCACCTCAGAGCCTTCTCTTCTCCAGACTGAACAGCCCCAACTCTTTCAGTCTGTCCTCACAGGAGAGGTGCTCCAGCCCTCTGATCATCCTGGTGGCCCTTCTCTGGATACCTTCCAGCATGTCCATATCCCTCTTGTAATAGGGCCTCCAGAACTGGATGCAATACTCCAGGTGGGGTCTCACCAGAGCTGAGCAGAGGGGGAGAATCACCTCCGTTGACCTGCTGGCCACACTTCTCTTGATGCAGCCCAGGATCTGGTTGGCTTTCTGGGCTGCAAGTGCACATTGACAGCTCTTGTTGAGCTTCTCGTCCATCAGTACCCCCAAGTCCCTCTCCTCAGGGACTCATCTCCTCAGGGAATCCATTTAGTTTTTAAGACAATCTTGAAAATACTGCCTTTTTATCTTGTCCTCCCAAATAGGAATGCCAAACTTTGAAATATGGAGGGGTTTACCTCTTCCCCATCTTTTCCAAGATGCCTCTGTTTTCTGTAAGAAGTGGCAAAACCTGCACTCAGAATAATTCCTTTTCTGCCTTAAGTAAATAGCAACTTTCTCATGCCCCAGAGAGGAGATGTATATAGAGTTGTGACTTATCCTCAGTGATCTCAAGATGACTCACAAGAGAATTATTAATTGTATTAATTGTTAGCTATGGTTCCCTTTAATTCCAACAGTGTTAAGGCTGAAGTTTATCTAGTAGCTTGATGAAATTTGATACTGCAGAATACTTAGTGATCATGCAATTGCTTGCAAATAATTTGTGGAACATTTTTAAGGAAAGGGGGAAAATCATAGTAGAGGTACAACCAAATAAGATACTACAGAAAAACAAAAAATGCAGCCTACTTTTCTATTCTTTTGTATAGGAGTTCTCATATAATCTCTGAGATTATGTTCTGAGTCCCTTTTGGTCAGGATTGTTTTTTTCACTTTAACATCATTTTAACAGATTCACATTGTGCATGTTCATGGTAGTTTCACTTGTACTATGTTTAATTCTGCCTCAAGCTTGTGTCAATACTTAGAATTGCCAGAAAGAACTATCCATTACCATTTAATTTTTACTTCTTTTTTTTTTTTTAATAGGAGATAAAAATGCCCTCAGGAATATTCTTCTTTACCACCTGATACAAGGAGTTTTCATTGGAAGTGGTTTTGAGCCTGGTGTGACAAACATTCTTAAAACCATTCAAGGAGGGAAACTCTACTTGAAAACAGTTAAGTATTTAAAAGAAGTTTCCCTAATGCAGCCTTCTAACAAGGATTTGACATTACAGTATGGAATGTATTTCTCTGAATGTTTTATTAGGGTTTATGGTTGCTTTTTAATGACTCTGAAAACTTGTGTTCTATTTTCCTCTTTTACCAGGTGAATGATACTATTTTGGTTAATGAACTGAAGTCAAGAGAATCTGATCTCATGGCAACGAATGGTGTCATTCATGTTATTGATAAACTCCTATACCCAGCAGGTGAGTGTTAGTTCATGGAATTTATAGACACCCTTCTGAATCAGTTATATGAGTCCAAGAACTTTTTAAAGAGGCAGTTCCTATGTTGAATAAGAAACAGAAAATTTACCTCACTACTCATTTTATGGGAGAACCATATACTTGAAACAATGGCAACTGTTTGAACTTCTGTGAAAGTCAAATACATGGAAGACAAGATGCTGTAGACTTTCCCACTAATATGGAAGAATGTATATGTACAGGTGCATGCTTCTGTGAACGTTTAAGAGTGATTGCACCTCCTGATGACTGTAAATGAAAAATATACACAGATGTATGCTTCCTTTGACATGACTCTTTCTTTTGTCAGATCTGCCTGTGGGAAATGATCAGTTACTCACAATTCTGAAGAAGTTGATTAAATACATTCAAATTAAGGTATGCTTAAAATAATGATCCCTTCATCATTTTGGCAGCATATGTGGAACCATGTACACTGTAATTCATAAGTAATTTTCTGGCCCGCCTGTTTCTTCAGAAAACAACAGATTGAAAGCTCCCAGCTATCCAAATATAATCATGAATGACACATTGCACTCAACAGAATTTGCTTTTCAACACCAAATAATTGTAGAATATTTACATTTGGATAACTCCTGTGTGAACTGGCCAAAATTTGCTCTTTCTTTCATTTATTCTTTATCCCTCCAGCAAAATTAATTGCTTCTAAGTCCTTGAGACAATCCTTCTTTGAAAGAAATACAAAGTGGCTAAACTGCTACATTAAACCCACTGGCCTCAATAGCCTGAGTAGGAAAAAATCCTTATCTGTCTCAGCTATCCTCTTGAGATTACATTCTCCTCTAACAGTTAATAAGAGGACCTAGGCAAATTGCACAGACTAACTTTTAGATCAGTGAGGCGGTGAATCCTACCCACACTCATTAGGAAACTAGGAGGCAAATGCTCTTCCTTCTGAATTTTAACATTACTTTTCCTGTATTTATAGTTTGTTCGCGACAGTACCTTCAAAGAGATTCCACTGACATTTTACAGTAAGTTAATTTAAAATACTTCCAGATGGATTTGAGATTGCTTTTTTTAAAAGATTGCCAGTTCCAGACCTGAACTGTGAAATTTTTTCCAATCAAGAAGAAAGCAATTTCTGGGAAAGTAAGATGTGCCAAAGAAACACAGGAAGAAAGACTCAAAGTAGAATGTTTCTGGCTGTTGTGCTACTGTATGTGTTTTTCCCCTTTCCAGACATGTAACAGGAAAGTAACCCTGAAGTAAGCTATTCAGACTCTTTGGAGTAGGCAAAATACATATGGAAAAGATTGGTTTTCAGTTTTTTAGCCAAAGCTCAGTGCTTGGTGTATAGCAGAGTTGTACTGCCTCTCTCTAACATGTAGCATTGTACTGCACTGACTCTCCACAAAGTAGCATTGACCAAACTCTGCACTGAGATGCTTTCTTTTTCATAAATGCTTCCTGTTCCACCTGTTCCTTATACGTGCAAATTCCAGGCTTGTACAGGAGAGAGCTGTTCTGACCATTCTCTCTTTAGAAAGTTAATGTGAAAAAAAGAACATTTTTAACTTTTTAAAGTCTCTCAGAGCCTTTCTCAGGGTCTGCATTTAGTTTCTGCATATAGAGTGGAACCTGTTGAAACAAAGTGTTAAAAGACAAAGATCCTGATGAAGCTTTGGATTGTGAAGGAATATTAATTTAAGCAGATGATTAAATTTCTATAGGATTCTACCTATGTTTCTCAGTAGAAGTGAAGATCATTACATCAGACTTCTGAAAACTGAGAGTGGACACATTGAAGTCACAATGGAATTATCCAACTTCCTATCAATATATGATTCAACCTGTCAGCCACAAGGGACAGAAATGTACTGGGGTGCATGCAGCACAGCATAGCCATCTGGTTGAGGGAGGTGATTGTTGCACTCTGCACTGCAGTGGTGCAACCCACCTGGAGTACTCTGTGCAGTTTTAGTCACCTCAATACATCAGACAGAGTGTGCCCAAAGGAGGGCAACCAAGATTGTGAAAGATCTCAAGGGTAAGACTTATTAGGTGTGGCTGAAGTTCCTTGATTTGTTCTACTTGAAGAAGAGATTGCTGAGGGGTGGCCACATTATAGTCTACAACTTCTTGAAGGAGTACAGTAAAGGGAAGGTGTACTGATCTCCTCTCTCATGACCAGTTAGGACACAAGGAAATCACAGAATCGTTTTCGTTGGAAGAGACCTCTAAGATCATTGAATCCAACCACCAATCCAACACTGTCATGGCCATTAAACTACCCCCCAAAGTGCCATGTCCACACCTTTCTTTAACACACAATACAACTTCCAGAGATGGTGATTCTACCACCAACCCATTCCAATGTCTGATCACTCTTTCCTGAAGAAATGTTTCCTGATATCCAGCCTAAGATTCCCCTGGCACAATTTCAGCCCATTTCCTCTCATTCTATCACCTGATACTAGGGAGAAGAGACTTACCCCCACCTCGCTACACCATTTGTTCAGATAGAGAGCAATGAGGTCTCCCCCCAGGTTCCTCTTCTTCAGACTAAATAATCCCAGTTCCCTCAGCCACTCCTTGTAAGACTCATTCTCCAGACCCTTCACCAGCTTTGCCCTTCTCTAGACACACAGCAGAAACTCAGTGTCCTTCTTGTAGTGAGGGGCCCAAAACTGAACATAATATTTGAGGTGTGGCTTCACGAGGGCTGAGTACAATCACTTTCCCACCCCTGCTGGCCACATTATTCCTGATACATGCCAGAATGCTGTTGGCCTTCTTGGTCACCAGAGCACATTGCTGGTTCTTGTTCAGATGCAGGTCAGCTGGCACCCCCAGGTGCTTTTCTGGCAGGCAACTTTTCAGCTACTCTCTCCCAATCCTGTAACATCTCCTGAGGTTGCTGTGACTCAAGTGCAGGACCCAGTTCTTGGTTTTGTTAAATCTCATATAACTGACCTTGGCCCATTCATTCAGCCTGTCCAGATCTCTTTGCAGAGCCTTCTTATCCTCCAGCAGATCAACACTCCCACCCATTTTAGTGTCATCTGCAAACTTACTGAGGGTGCACTCAATTCCCTCATTCAGATCATTGATAAAGATATTAAAGCGAACTGGCCCCAGTATTGAGCCCTGGGGAACACCATAAGTAACTGGCTGTCAATTGGATTTAATTTCATTCACTACTATCCATCCAGTTCTTAACCCAGCAAATTGTTCACCCATCCAAGCCATAAGCAGACAGTTTCCCCAGGAGGATGCTGTGGGAAACAGTATAAAAGACTTGAACTTGACTAAAGATGAAATGAAGCTGCGTTAGGGAAAGTTCAGATTGGATACTAGGAAAAGGTTCTTCACTGAGAGTGTGCTTGGTCACTGGAAGGAGATTCCCAGGGAAGTGGTCACAGCACTAAGCCTGTCAAGAGTTCAGGTTGCTTCTGGGCAATGCTCTTAGTCACATGGCCTATTTTTAGATAGCCTTGGAGGAGCAGTGAGTTGAACTCAGTGATCCTTTTGAGTCCCTTCTAACTCAAGATATTTTATGATTCTAAATCCCACAACCAGTGAGTGGCACAAGTAGCAATGCCTGTAAACTCAATGTAGGGAGGTCAATATCAGATATTGAGAAAAATGTTTGTTTAGTTGAATGCAGGAATGGAAGGCTGGGACCTCTACCACTGAAAGCTTCTCTACCAGTGAAGGGATATGAGCCTAATAATGATCTTTCAGAGATATTCAATGAATAGTTGGGTTTGTCTTGCATGCAGAGGGACAACTCCATCTCCCAAGCTAACCACAGTCATGCTCTCTGATGATCTATCAAGTATGTGAAAATTTTTGAATGTCAGTTTTCTCTGTTTACAAGGTCAGCTCCCTCATGGAAAGAAAAGAGTAAGATTTGAATTTAAAATATATCAGGAATTGTGCAAATCTTTAGACATGAAATTGTGTGAGCTGTTATTATGTACCTTACATTATCATGGGTTTCATGACCAATGGGTTTCATAAGGCACAAAGGCATACCAACAGAATATGTGTCTAGGTGACTTGTATACAGCACCATTTAGTAATTAGAACCAAAATCCATATTCCAGCTCCTTTTGAGTTTTTTTTTCCATCCATTAAGTATCTGTGATTCTATCTTCAGCTTTATGAGCATACCAAATCAAACTGATCATTGCTATAAAGAAACTGTGAGAATGGGATGTTTTATATTCCATTTTCTATACTTTCAGAAATTAACATAATTGAAAGCAATGTCCAGCCCATCATCAGAAAAGAAGGTAAATGAGACCCTTAGTATATATATTTCTGTATATGTTCATACACATATACAAAGTATATATTGTATATATTTCTTTAACAGGATGATTAATTTTTTGCATAACTCCAGGACATTCGGCACTTTGCTGGAAAAGCAAAGATACAAATATTGCAATTAGAACTGGCTGAAATATTTTGTATATAAAGATTTTCCACAATTGTTTTCCCCAAATAGATTTTCTGTAAGCATTTTTAAGAGTCTTTAAAAAAAAAATTCTACACTCCCCAAATATTGCTATTTTTTCAACAAAAAACATTTTTTCTAATTAAAAGAATTATTTTTTAAAAATTAAGTGGATTTGTCTCTTGTACTTCAGAGAAGTTTTTTTTTCTAGTTTTCAATCAGTTCTAAATACCAATATCTGTCAGATGCCACCAGTGGGACTAAAGACAACAAAAAGTTGGGTTGGGACTATCAACATTACTTGTGATTTATTTATAACTTAAATAAATCTCCAATTAGTTTCACTAGCCCACGTGAGGAAACAATGAGCTCCAGTTTTCCACTGAAATAAAAATGCTCAAAGAGAATCTGGTGGAGCTCAACTGAGGAGAAAGGCAATTAAAAACTATTGCAAAAACTTTATCCAGACTGTTTAATTATTACTCCTCGGAGGGCTTTTTCCCAGCAGAATTGACATGAGCTTGTTTTCAGCTCCTTCTCTGTGCTTCATTCCATTTAGAATTAGGCACTATCTATGCTGATTAGACACATATGTGTTGATTTTTGTTGCCCAGTCTTCATTTAAGGGATTCTCAACATACAAAAAATGCCTCTGGATTTAAACCATGAGCATGCAAATGAATCTTGCAAGATCATTTCTTCAAAATATTTATTATTTTTTCATCTAGGCTTGCTAAAATTTTGTTTAAAAAGCAATGGATCTTTCAGCTATTTAAAACTCAGATGAAGAGAGCTGTATAATAACTGGTCATTGTTATGATGCTATCACATTGTCTCAGTCTGGAAGTTAGGAAAGAGATGCTCTCACCTCCCCAGCTGATTTGTATGTTCAGAGGGAGGCCTCTCTCACAGATCATCTCATTTACAGCAAATAAGTATGTCACATAAATTTATCACTCAATTCTAATTTATACAATCATTATCTGCTGCAAAAACAAATACAAACTATATGCTTGAATTTGTTACTATTAAAGGACATTAATTAGCCTGAATTCTACTGCTTCCAACAGTGAACACCAGGCACGCATTAAAAACCTGTTGTTAAATGCTGATCAGTAATTGGCCACAGAAATCAAGATGACCTCTCCCATGTAACTCAAAAAATTATAACCCTTAATGCTAACAGATATCCTTACAGCCATTCCAGCTGATCTCTGAAGTTTTTTTGTTGTTGCTGGGTTTTGTTTGGGGCTTTTTTAAGCTAGGTTACCACTGGCCAAGTTTTGGCCAAATACACTCCCAAACCAACAAATCAGAACTCCTAAAACAACAAATCAGAACTCCTAAAACAACAAACAAAAACCCCCAAACAAATAAAACCTTCCAAATCAACAAAAAACCCAAACAAATAAAACCTTCCAAAACAACATAAGCAAATTCTGATTTAAAGATCTGATTTCCGCTTGAAAACGTGCAGTTAACAGCAACTAATGTGACAACTTTTTCTCTCTAGTTCTAAGCTTTCACACAATAGTTTGTATGCTGATTGCTAGCAGAGCAATAGTTAATAAGGTTCCAGTAATTCTGCAGAGAAGGGTTCTTGCCAATATTTATAAAGAGTCTCTTTCAGCTGCTGAGGATCTGGTTTTTTGCTTAAGACTAATTGACACATCTGAAAAATACCAGATACACAAAAGTATAAAAAATTAAATTGCAAATAATAAGTTTACAATAGAATGTAAAAGTATAGCATGGGAAGATGCACAAGGTTGCACACCATTGCTGCAAATGGCTTCTCAGATTTAAAAACTCCTTTGTTCCAGTAATGTTTGATTTATAGTAGCAGGAACAATGGTAGCTTTGTTTCATCCCTATGGAATACCCTAAATATTTTTATGACTATTTGTAACATGTTGTTTTTTTTCCTATGTCACAGACCCATCTATCACACAGATTACTAAATTAATTGAAGGGGAACCTGAGTTCAAAATAGTCAGGGAAGGGGAGACAATAACTAAAGTGATTCATGGAGGTTGGTATGCTTTCAGCAACTCAATTCGTATTAGTTAAAACTGGGAACATTCATCATTCCCAGTCAGCTTTTACTTTGTGTAGGTGATACATGTGATACTTTAGAAACTCTTCTGTTCTGGTTTAACACAACCTTCTGAAAGTGTTGTAATTTTATGACATCTTTTCATTCTCATGCATTTAAAAATATTAGGATAATTGCCTAGTTGCATCCCACAGCTACATTCAAGACAGTGATAGAAACATTCTGCATGCTGTCGTAACATCTGTCTCAGTTAAGAATTGGTTGTTGTCCTGCAGTCAAATGTAGTACAGGATTCTGCCACAGAAAGGCAATTTTCTCAGACATAAAGGTACACTTCACCTTCTGTTTTGCTAGGGACATTGAAAAGTTTGCACCTAGGGTGCTTTTAAGGGAAAACCAAAATGTGGCCATTCTAAATTTGGAGGAAACTTAGTTCTTTGTCTTCTCTGAATGTTTCTATGTTTCATAAAATAATCTATGATGTTTCCTTGTGTACTTCAGTAAGATTCAGCATCATTCAGATACATCATTGTAACACTGTTTGTTACTTGATTAATGTCTTCAATTTTAAAATCCTTGTAGAACCAATTATTAAAACATACACTAAAATCATTGATGGGCGACCTGTGGAAGTGACAGAGAAAAAAGTAACAGAAGAAAGAATTATTCAAGGTAAATTATGCTGAGATATTTGCACTTAGTAAAGTTCATCATTACATATGACAGTAGTGCATCTTTGCTTTGGAAAGAAAACTAATTTTTTTGATGGACATTTGGGTTGTATATCCTCTAGTAGATTTCCTTTGACCAAAGGCAGATTTTCAGTTTGTTGATACCAACTTTTGCATGTCATCCCAGCCTTCCTTGACAACCAGAGCAGAAAAAGAACTTCTGTTTCTCTGTAAGGAGTGGCCTTGATTGAACCAACATCCAAGTTAGATATTTATATTGAGCTGATATAAGATAAAATCAATGTTTTTCCATGTCCCTTGACCTTCTCCCACAACAACTTTCAAACTCTTTGGCCAATTCCATTTATATTTGACCTACTAATGAGATATTTCTTTAAGAATTTTAGAAACTTTACAGAAATTTGTAAGTGGGGTGAGGCATATTTAAACAGTCATAAAATTCTCTGCTAGCACATTTTGATCCCTATGGTTAAATATCGGTTTGACTCTGCCAATAAAATGTCAATGCAGTTGTAAGTTGAAGACAGTTAACTCTTGGTAAGTTGATTTAGCAAAAAGTTTATATATTCACTTTATTTGGAAAAATCTTAAACTTCAGCATAAGAAGCCAATCAAGCAACAGAGAAAAAATATAAACAAGTTATTTTAACAATGAAAATAAATGAATAAAAAACATTGGTGTTTTTTTAATAAACTCAGTACTATTTTCCCACACAGAATTTCTGCAGGAGAAACTAAAATATCTTTTTCTCCTTTCTCAAATTCAGGTTTCTCTAATATCCCATGTAAAGTGGTCAATATAATGTGAATTGTCAGTGTTTCTGACCTGTTCTTTCCCTCTCTCCTCTCTGTAGTAGAAACTGATAAAGGATCCTAATTACAAAGTTCTTAAATAATTCACACAGTAATAAAAGCAAAAAACAGAGTGTTTAAAACTGCATCTTACTTTAAGAATGTTGAATTTATCTAAGCACTTTCTTGAATAGTTCTAATTATTATTTGTATCCGTATCCCTCTTTCAGTTTAATTTGGGAGAACTAAAGAGATCACAAAAGCAGATTAAAGGTGGTTGACTGTTGAACCATCCTAAATGTTAAATAGGAAAAAAAAAAAAAAAAAAAAAGAATGTTGAATTTATCTAAGCACTTTCTTGAATAGTTCTAATTATTATTTGTATCCGTATCCCTCTTTCAGTTTAATTTGGGAGAACTAAAGAGATCACAAAAGCAGATTAAAGGTGGTTGACTGTTGAACCATCCTAAATGTTAAATAGGAAAAAAAAAAAAAACATAAAATAACTACCCAAACACATCTGGTGAAAGTCACTGTTTTACACATTTTTTCCCCAGGTCCTGAAATAAAATATACCAGAATAACTGCAGGTGGTCCAGACAATGAAGAGAAGTTAAAGAAATTACTTGAGGAAGGTTAGTATCTTGTGGGGTTTTTTTCCCTTCCTTTAAAAAAAACCCAATAATTTTAAAAAAAATTATATTACTGAATGAATATTCCATGTTTTCAGCAAAGGTGCTCATAATGAAAAAATACACACAGAGATTAAACCTCTGAACTTGAGAACTATACAAATCTAACATTCTGGTTGGAGTCTCTGATCTTCACATTTCAGTCAGCTCCAGAATTAAGGCTGCCTTGGTCTCATGTATGCTAGGATGTATTTGTCATAAAGAGGTTGTTTACTGGACTTTGATGTCATAAGAGATGGACTTTGTAATTCAGTAATGTGCTGTTATCAAACTGTCAAATGTTTTCTGTAATCCAACTTTTTGCCATAACCTGTATCCTATCAGAGGTTACCAAGGTGACCAAATTTATTGAAGGTGATGGTCATTTACTTGAAGATGAAGAAATCAAAAGACTTCTTCAGGGAGGTAATTCAGTATATTATAACTAACCTTGTTGCAACAGGTTATGATAACTGAAACCCTTCTCAGATATGTTGATCTCAACATTTTAAAGACTGACACAGTAGAAGTGTAATTTTAATGGGAGAAAAAGTAGAATTCAATATATGAAGTGCCAGATTTCTGTGAAAAGGAAAAAAGTGTCAAAGTTTCCTTAATCAACCTTATGATACTGATAATGAAAAACAAATAAAAAAAATAAAAAATTGGGGTTTTTTTTCAGTCTTTAAAAAGTTATCTAATTAAAACTCAGGGGAGCAATGAAGATTTATTCTTGCTGTGAACTGTGTCTTTCAGCAAATTTAAATCTGTGAAAAATACAAAGTAGAAAATTGTAATAGGCAAATTCATCTTACTTAACAGTTCTTCAGAAATGAATATTCATTGCCCTCAAGATAATAATTAAAGGCATGTTTAGCATCCTTCTTTTCAATACTTACAGGTGATGGATAGCAAGACATTAACTTTAATTCTCTTCAAATATAGCACTCCAAGGAATGATTTTCTTTCCTTCTTGCTCTCTTCATTCTAACAGTTTTGGCAATACATAACCAGTAGCTGTAGAAAACTGGTAAAAAATCTTGTGCTTATGAAATTGATCTTTATCTATGAATATGGAATGTTCTCTGCTTAATGTAGATTAGAAAAGCTATCTATAACAGCAAAGGGGAATAAAGAGAATTCAAGTGTTGTTTTCAGTAAATGTTAGTGTAAACTTGAGTCAGAAGCTCAGAAATACATATGGGTATTTCCCTGGGCATCAATTAACTGAATCCACTTCATTTTATGTTCTCTTTTCACTATTAGTGAAACAGGTTACATACAGCAGTGTATTTAATGAACTAAAAGTTGTAGTCATTCAAAAGAACTATTCTTAAACTTTAACTAAACTTTAACTTAACTTTAACTTAAACTTTAGCTAAGTAAAAAAATTTAGTGGTGACTGGATGACTGACCAGCTTTCCCCAAAAAACCAAATACCAAACCAAAACAAACAAAGCCCACCAAAAAACCATACTAGTTGATAATACAGCTAGTTTTAGAGAAAAGCCAAGATATGGCTATGAATACTGTTGACTTTATTTATTTTGTTTCAAAAAAACCTAAATTTTAGTTTTGCAGATCTAAGTCAGGATTTACCTATAGATACAGTTCCAGAATAGGAACTTGTAGCAGGTTTTTCATCTTATCTACCTTAAGTTATGTAGCTACATGGAAAGGGTTGGTCTCTGGAGGTGCCTATTTCAGCCTCAAATATTTAAAAGGAAATCTGAAAATCAAAGAAATTATAGTAAGAAAATCTCTCCATTTACTGGACTGTGTGCTAATGATGTCAACCAGGCAGTAAAGAGCAGGATCAAACTTTGTCTGAAGAACTGTTCAAAATTCTAGTGTTGGTTTTGATGCCAGAACCTAACTACAATTGATAAATAGTTTCTCTGTAGAAAATTTGAAAATTGCAATACTGTCTCTTGAATTCTCACTATTTTTCTTTGCTATTATATGTTAGTTTGCATAAGCATCCTACTCTACAGAATGGATTAAACAGGAAGATTTGTGTCTTATTTTCATTTGATTTTTCTCTGCCTTTTCCATGGTTTATCCAGTCAGCTACTCTTGGCTGCCATGATAATACCTTACCATACATTTAGCCATTAAAAGCTGATACACATTCTGCTTTATGGCTGTTGATGATAATGGTGAGAAAGTTTTACAGCCCTCTTATCTACATCAAATTACTTCGATTTTATTGAAAACTCTCAAAGCTTTTACATCCAATTCCAGTCATAATTGAATGTATTAGCACAATCTAAAGTAAAAGAATGATTTTATGTGGGCTGGAATTCTACTTATACAGTATCCAGCACCACTTACTACAATTGGCAGTCTTTAATGAGACAAAACTTCAGCCAAGATTGCAATAAATAGCTCTTAGCCCTAGAGAAGGAATCACCTGTGGTAAGGACAAGGAAACCAGCAGGACCTTATGACATGAATAACCTGGTGGCCTGTATACACTTACAACCCCAAAATGACCATTTCTACCGAAGGCTCCCTGATATGGAAAAGATATTATGCCAGATTTAACTAATTTGTTTTTGATGCTTACCGTAGCTGGAACTGAGTACACCAAGGTTACTAAAGTAATTGAGGGAGAGCCACAGATTATCGAGAGAGAAATCAAGAAAGTCCATCTAGAAGGTTAGTTTGTCTAAAAATCCAGTATCACTAAGACCTGCTTTGTCTGAAGTGATTATTCCAGGTAGGGTTTTATAGTATCTATTCACAAAAATTACTTAGGTCTGAAGCCAATATTTTAGCATGAATTGTTTTGGAAAAAAGTCTTTCACTGATGTTGCAGAGAAAAATGTTGAGGCTTATCTTGTGGCTAGAACTAGCTAAAAGATTTGGCAGGCATAGTAGACAAGAGGAAATGTCTATCTGCAAAGCTTAGGTAAAATATTTGAAGGAACACATACTATAAGAGTTGTCCTTCCTCTAAGCAGCACATCCAGAAGAAGACCACGTGAGTTGTTTTTAACTTGAGTTATTTCTTGTCAATGTTAATGAGATCTGTTGATGTGAGGGATTCTCAGCTTGGTGAAAGGAGGGCAGGGGTGGAGGGAATGTAACCTCCGGGCTTGAGTAAATATCTCACAGGGTCTTGGAATTTCTATACTCTTATCCTGTTGTTATATGTGATAAAAAACGTGTTTGAAAAAGCTGAATGGTGTCAAGGTCCAAAAAGAATCATTTAAAGTAGCCAAGTGCAATAAAGCCTGACTTTATACCAGGAATTTGTTCTTTGAGTTTAACTATTCTTTTTTAAATGATCTTCATTTGAAGGTAATAAGTAGCTTGTTTAGGCTTTATTTGTATGTATGCCCTTTCCAATTCTAATAACGCAGAATCATTTACTCTGTCAGCCTTTGAACTAAATTCATAGGGAAAAAAACATGGCTTGTGACATATGGAGTTAAATAAATATGCTTCCACTTCCTAAAGTTTTAATTCTGTGCTAAATACTGAAGGCATACCACAGTGTTTGTATAACTAACTTCAATGCTGAGTAGTACAAAGTATGCAGGGAAGTCAATTATTGCCTGAAAATGATCTTCAGCCACGAAAGAATAATTTTATGGACAGCATATAAGTATGGGAAACCTACTTTGAATGGTTTATATTGTGTCCTTGTTAGGGCTGTGTAGAGCTCGAAATTTTCTGTCATGTTGGTGCAGATAACCTGTCTAAAAGCTCTAATGAGAGGGCTATGTGTTCATATACTCTCTACCTCAGTATGAAAGAACACTGTCTGCAGCTGGTTAAGCAAAGATGCAAGTACTTCATGTCTGTAAAGAAGGAAAAATACCACAGTAACATTTCTGTGACAGTAACAGAAGAATTACCTCATATGACTGTGAAATTTTTTTCCATCCAATGAGGATACATCTGATTTTAAAAAAATCTCAGGGTTTGATGAGAGTGAAGTGTCCATAGTTTCACTGAGTCAGTATTTTGGTAAATAGATGTATCTGCTAAAGAAGGTGGTACTTTAACTATTCCTCTAATCTATTCTTTAAAACAGAAGTCACTGAGAAAATGAACTGAACTCTAAATGTGGATTCATACTGTGGACTCACAATGCAGTTATACATCAAGCCCCAAACACAGGTGGAAATAATGTCTTGTGATGGTGGAGTTTCAAGCAAATCACCTATACAGCAGATTCAGACATCCTCTGCCAAAAGCAGAAACCGAGTTCTGGGCTGTACATTAACCTGAGATTTTTAGGTTGCTGAGAGTGTCAGATAGTGTTTGCTGAGAGAGGAGCATGTCCTTGTACCTGCCTACATCATGTAACCATCTGCAGGGGATCAGTATAAATAATGGATGAATTCATACTGTTAAAACACTTTTGAAATGTTGGTATGGTGGATGGCTGAATAAAAGAGAAATGTATGAATTGTATTATAAGTATTCATGTTTCAGGTGATCAAATCAACATGCTAATGGGTCAAATTTTTTAATATACTGAAAACCTTAAAGAACAAATCTTGCAAGTCAGAAATGGGTTTCCAAAATGTCTAATGAATTTTAATTCAAAGGTTCTTACAAATAACTTCTGACTACAACATTTCTATGTTCTAGGAGCACCTGCACGGAAAGCACAAGCAACCAGGAGGACACAAGGTAAAAGCAAAACATATACTTAAATATTTTAGCATGCACCAAATCTTATTCTACAAATCTGCAAGCTTACTGAGGGCTCTTGAGTCTGAAAATGACACTGTGGGATTCACAGAATCAAAGAATCAATAAGGTTGGAAAAGACCTCAAGGATCATCAAAGTCCAACCTGTCACCCAAGACCTCATGACTACTAAACCATGGCATCAAGTGCCACATCCAATCCTCTCTTGAACACCTCCAGGGATGGTGACTCCACCACCTCCCTGGGCAGCACATTCCAACGGCTAACAACTCTCTCCATGAAGAACTTTCTCCTCACCTCGAGCCTAAACCTCTCCTGACGCAGCTTGAGACTGGGTCCTCTTGTTCTGGTGCTGGTTGCCTGGGAGAAGAGACCAACCCCCTCTTGGCTACAATGTCCCTTCAGGTAGTTGTAGATAGCAATGAGGTCACTCCTGAGCTTCCTCTTCTCCAGGCTAAGCAATCCCAGTTCCTTCAGCCTCTCCTCATAGGGTTTGTGCTCGAGACCTCTCCCCAGACTTGTTGCCCTTCTCTGGACACATTCCAGTATCTCAACATTCCCCACATTAGGATTTGTAACTCACTAATTCTACATTATTTTGATCGGTTAAGAAGCTGAGAGATCATTGTAATTCCCTGGTTTCCATCACAAGACTGAAAAAATCAATATCTTTCCTCTTCATTTTCTGTTTCACAACTAAATGCAGCATATAGTGTAACTATATTATATATAATTATAGGTAATGATTATGGATCTTTTTCCAGGAGGAACAGCAAGAAGAAGGACAAGACTAGCTCATTCCTAAAAGCTTTCTGAAACAGAGCTCACAGAAACGTATATTAACAGGATGGTCTTCGAGAGGAAGAGAAACTTTTCTAGAGGTTGAGAACACTACAAAGCGACGTTGTTTTGATAACATAATGTAAACTGAACCGTGAATCCACAAAAATATGTGAAGCTGCAGATACTTACTGCCAGCACAGTGCTCACTAGGAGTTGTAGTCTATTGGTGGTGCTTTAACTGCTCTATGCAGGGTGGGATCTTCGAACTGCAGGAGTCCATCCACTTCTGTAGAACCATGATCCATTCTTATGCTGGCTATTAAGTGTTTGCAGGATTGGATTCAAAAAGAGCAGGGAACAATACAGAGTGTATTTTTTTATTATTATTATTTCCAGTAAATAAGAAATATAAATGAAATTAGATCATCTCTAGGAAAAAAAATAAAAATCACTTCAGGTGACTTTTAGGGTAATCTAAAGAAATATGAAAGTTAACATAGCACTTTTGGTTCAGTAGTATTGTATGCTTTTTATAAGTCAAGATTAATCATGTGTTTAATGTCATAATGACACCAGTAAAGTTACCTTTTCTAAATGGACAAATATGCCATATATTAAATGTATCCTTTTTTCTGTTGTTCTGCATTGCATATTCAAATGCCTTCTAGTAACATGGCTAATGGAAGCTCTTACAAAAAAAAAAAAAAAAAAGGGCAAACCTTATGAGCTTCTTGAAATGTGTTTGAGATCATACTGACTATAAGACAAATCATTCCCATTAAAGGAATCCTATACCAATATGATTATTGGAATTCTTAAGTGTTTTGCCACTTTTTCATAAATGTGTCCTCTGATCAATAAAGCTGATTTTAAAAAGGATAAATAAAATGCATGCAAACAGTTAACTCAGCATGGAAAGAAGTTTTACAGCAATGAGGCTAGGTCTGAAAGCTTTTATATGAAAACATGCTTCGCTGATGTCGGGTACTAATGTGGAGTTGTCTGTAAATTATGTCAATTTTATAATTCTAGTTTTGTATCCAAGAAAGGTGTTTGCCTTTATTAACAAGAGTTGGGAAATGTTTACTCACAGATTAGAAAAAACCACGTTCAGAGTGCGTTAATTCTGCAGACCAAAGTTTCAGAGGAGTTATATATTGTGCTTTTATACTTCTGTTTTGAAAAAAGATGCTCAATAAAGAGTTTTTCTGAACTGTGCTTACTTTAATTGGAAACTACTTTTTGAATAGTAAAGGAAATTCTAAATATTCTTTGGCTTTTTAATATAGTTTTTAGTTAAAATGGAAGCAAAGTGACATTTCCTGTTCTCACTTGGCATATAGTAATGCACTTTAACTGCATCACTGTCTTCAAACACAAATAGGAGCCTTCCCCAGTTCCATAATCACATCCCACAAGCACTACTTCCTGAATAGTAGAGCTATCAGAGCATTGGATTGATATGCTGTGGCTGGCAGCCTCTCCACAAGATGACCTTGGTATCTACTATCATGGTGCTTTGGTGAAAGGACAGCTTTTAAACCTGACAAGAGCTAGCTATTTTCTGGGTGAGAATGATAGCTCTTAGGACTGCCAGCAGGTGAACTGAAGTTGTCCTTAAACCACTTGCTTTAATCTGCTTTCTTCATTACTGTGCTACCATGAGCTGTTGGTCCAGATTTTAAAGCACAGTAATTATGTTAGGGGAGGAATGTGTAAATGTTCTCCCCACCCCCCCCAAANGTGGAACTGACAAATTCAGTATGTATAGGAACTTGGAGGGAAGCAGAAGGCAAGAAAATGGACTACAAACTTGTCCTATGATAAGGTATTTTTAACTTTTCAGGTGGGAATAAATTTGTAACATAATAATTTTGGTATATTTCCTGCTTTTATAACATTTTAAAGCCTATGGTAGTCACTAATATGTATTTCTGTACTTCACCTTCCATCAACAGAACCAAATGAAATACAATATAAAAAGATACTCCTTCATGAACACTTGTTTCCTCGATATATTCTCTTGGAGTCCTTCCTTGACCATGGAAGATGTGTTCCCACTTGCACGGTACACCAACATCTCTTTTGAAGGAGTGGCTTTTTCTGTTTGTCTGAATAAGAATCCTTCTATAGCCCAATGCAGAAAGAAAACCAATGTGCTCTTTTAATTGTTTCCAATATAGTTAGTGATTTCGTTGGGCAGTCTTTTTCCAATGAGCAGATTTGAAGAACCTTTGGGACTATGACTTTTCCTGCTCTGTTACCTATTTCCCCTCACCTTAGAGTAATTTAAAGTAGTATAATGTGTTTAAATAAGAGATTAGCATAAACCCAAGAAAGAGTCCTTTGGTGTTTTCTTATAATCTCTTGAGGACTAATAAGCAGGAATGCTGAGCTGAGTGGGTATTCTCAGAGCTTTATCTGCTTCATTGGTATTCTGCATGAAAAACTGATGGTCAGGGTTCCCAAATCTGTAAATTTTGCCAGTGGCAGCTATACAGAAGTGATCTATAAGACCACTAAATATTCATATTTGCTTTAAAAATAATTAGACGTTTCAGAACCACACCTGTAATTATTACCCTGTGATTTTTCTCAACATGGGGGTTTGTATCTGCATTCTATGTGATGTAGGAGGGTGAATATTCATAAATATTCATAAGCTGACAAGTATTGAACAAAGACTGTGGTGAATGTTTATCATATATTGGATGAAACAAGAATAAGTTGAAGCTTCAAGGCAGAGACATTACAGGTACATGACAAAACTGCACTGGAATTAACAATATTTCATATTTAAATATCATCATATACTTAATTCTTCATCTTTTTTTTTTTATCAAGGACTTTATGGTCTATATTTGCCAACCTCATGATAACAGTGATCTCATCTCCATTCATTTAACTTGTGCTGTGTAAGCAACAACACACCAGGGGAGAAGGAGTAGAGGGCATTGAGATATGTCTGTATTGATACCATGAGAGAAAGCAATCATAATGTCATAGGAAACTACAGTAAGTCCATATCTAAAAGCTATAATAAGATAGGGTTCATCCATACATAGGCTACTAGAAAAGAGCAGCTTCAAATTATGCCAATCCACAAAATGGGTATCATCATTGTAGCAATCCCTGCATGGATAGAGAAGCACCTCAAAACTGCCACAGCAACAAACTCTTTTTTGCTGCCACTGAAATAATTCAGCCACAGAACTGTCAATTATCTGTCCAAACATCTAGAATGACAGCATGTAATGAATTCTACTTTTTCTCTGCAAAGCATTTTAGTGAGATAATTAGTGGTGGCAGCAGTCCTGAGAGATAAATGTGTATTGCGATTTCTTCTTTTTCTATGTGAAGTTCAGAACTACTAAATGTCAATCCCAGATGAAAGGTCTGAGTAGGGAATACCAAAGTCTAGGCACAGCTCAAAAAAAATCCCCAACCTAATTCCTTTGAGAACAGAGCTACAGAAACTCCTGGTGATGGCATGAAATCATAGAATTATAGAATCAGCCAGGTTGGAAGAGACCTCCAAGATCATCCAGTCCAACCTATCAACCAGCCCTATCCAATCAACTAGATTATGGCACCAAATGCCTCATCCAGTCTTTTCTTGAACATCAGAAGAGCCATGAGGATGATTAGGGGATTTGAGCATCTCCCCTATTAAGAGAGACTGAGATTCCTGGAGCTATTTAGTCTGGAGAAGACTGAGAGGGGATCTGATCAATGTCTATAATTATCTGAGGGGTGGGTGTCAGAAGGAGGGGACCAGGCTCTTTTTGGTGGTTCACAGTGATAGGACAAGGAATAATGGGTTCAAACTTGAACATAGAAGATTTCACCTCAGCATGAGGAGAAACTTCTTTACAGTGGGGGTGACAGAGCACTGGAACAGGCTGCCCAGAGAGAATGTGGACTCTCCTTCTCTGGAGACTTTCAAAACTCACCTGGATGCATTCCTGTGCAGACTACCCTAAGTAATCCTGCTCTGGCAGGGGGGGTGAACCTGATGATCTCTTGAGGTCCCTTCCAAACTCTGATATACTGTGATCTCCAGAGACTGTGACTCCACCACCTCCCTGGGCAGCCTATTTCAATGGCAAATGATGTGGAGGGTCTCCTCTTTGTGATGTAGAGAGGCTTTTTTGTGGCATAGGGTTTCAATTATTAAAGAAAGGTCTATCTCAACTTCTGCATAAAGGACAAGCATTAAGATATCAAGAGCTCACCTCCTCATTTGTGTCACCTTTTGTCAAATTTATGTTTTTATAGGATTTCCCAAAAAAAATGAAAGTATGAAAGCATAAAAGCTAGCCAATATTTGCCAAAGTTCAGTTTTGTTTTTTTTTCTGTGTAGCAATAATATACATTTGATGTACACACACATATCTTCACATTAGTTGGTTTTGGGTTGGTTTCGTTTGGGTTTGGTTTTTTAACTGATACTTATTAAAAATTCAGTGATATATAAGTTTGTGTTTAGATGCTAGCAGTTAAGCGACGAACTCTGTATGAGAAGGAAAATAATTCCTCATGGTACAAGCAATTAGAAATAGATCAGGATGCCACTGTATCCTTTGGAGCCCAGTACATTATTGACTGAAAGCTAGCAGTACTTTTTATTCAGGAGACTCATCAGTCTCCTAAACAGGAGGAGTAACATAGTAGTAATGTAGGAGTAACTAGTAACATAGTAATACTACATTAAAATGCTCCTTTTTTTTTTTTTTTTTTTTTTTTTTTTTTTTTTTTTTTTTTTTTTTTTTTTTTTTTTTTTTTTTTCCCCTGCTTTAACTGTTACCTTTTAAATACCTCAGATCTCAAGCTTTCTTCTATGGGTTTATTCCTTGTTTGCAGAAGTAACCTCTATGACAGAATGTGCAACTCAGAGGAATGTCATCACTGCTTACCCTTTGAATCATAAAGTTCACCCATCCTTGTGTGTTGGGTTATGCATTCTCGCTTCAGTTTCTGATCTGATGCATCTGTTACCTACTCAGATTTCTTGATTTTTTTATTTTGATTTCCATATCTATACAGATATATAAAAAACAGATTTACAGACTTTGCTCGTGTATTTAGATTCAGAGACACATGAAGTCTGCATCCACACTACAGAGCACTTTGTCATCAGCTGCTTTACCAGCTTGTGCCCCTGGTGTTTGATTTCCTTGGCAAGGTCTGGGAAAGAATGCCTTTTTCCCCCCTCTTTGTTTTAACATGACACAAAAGTTTTTGCATTGTATGGTAAAGCATACAGGAGTTAACTGCCAGTGCAAAGCCTGCTGGGGCAGGGTTGGAGGAAGAAAGAAAGCAAAATCTGCACAGCCTTGTCTATGCTGTCCATTGGAACATTTCCTGGAATCTGTTACTCACAGATTAATGCATGGAACTGGCTCAGAAAGTGCAAGCTGGCATGGGCCAAAGCCATGCAACAGAATGCTCTATCAGCAGAGTGCTGGGTCCAGTGCTTTGTTTTGTTCCCATATAGCTATTTATAGTATAGAAGTAGTTATGGACTAGCATAGTTGTAATTCCCTCTTTTGATAAACTGCACCTCATGATTAAGTTCATCTAAGCCAGTGTAAATTAGGTGCTGTAATATTTGCACAGGTCTGGCATAATCAAATGCTGGGGGAAACCAGCATATTTATTAATTGAGAAAAATACATCAATTATCAGGAGACAAGGACATTTTTAGAGACAGAACTGAAGTACAATTTGCAGAAGTTTGCCCCAGACTCTGCAGGCTGTTGACTGAGAAACCTCTTAAGTTTGTCGATGTCCCTGCAATTCCCCAGAATCCATGTAGGCACCCATCACTGTCAATCTGTCACCACAATCTCCAGCAAATCCAGACCCCCACAGTTCTCAAGGACAAGTCTACAGACACCTACATTCACTTGTCTGGAGGACTTAGCAGGACTTGTGTGTCTTCTACAAAGACCTTGATTCCAAAGTGCCCATATGGCAGTGGAAGATAGAGCTGGAGTAATGAGTGATCCTGCTGAACCCCCTTGTTCCATGTTTAGAAAAAAAAAAAAAAAAAAACAATAAACCAGCTATGATTTAACTTGGAAAGACTGTTCTTTCCAGGAACAACAGAAGGATAACTCATTTCTGGATCCCAGCTTGTTACAGACAGAAATTACAGTAAGTACAATGTTTTAAAAGGAGTCCTGGAATAGAACTTTTTTAAAAATAAGATGCATATTGCTGTTTGGATTTTGGGTTTTGTATTTTTTTTGTTGTTTGTGTTTTGTTTCTTTTCTTTTTCATTTTCATATGAAATTTTATGTAGATGAAGTTGCCTTTGGAAAGGCTTATTCAGTACTACCAAGACTTTGGCAAATGCGCATGTGACAACTGCAAGGCACACACCTCCTCCACAAGACTGCAGAAACCCTGGGAATATTTCCAAGATAGCAGATGTATGTGCCAAATATGCCCTAACTCTACTGGGACAATACCTGAATATGGACTCTCCTCCATCTCCAGTCTTTAGAAAGGACGTTGAAAGCATGAGCCAGGAAGATGTCATGCCACAATCTGGAACAAAGCATCTGTATATCAAATGTGTATTTATTATTTCTCCAGTTGCAGATCAGAGACATTACAGATGGAAAAGTGTTATTAGATCATGCTATCAATCTCCTTGCCAAGGCTGGATTGCTCCTCACTCTTAGAGTTCATAATGCTTTACCCAGGCGAATGATACCTTCCTACAGTCATTCTCTCACACCATCCTCAGAGCCACTTTCCCATATTTTGCTCTCCTTTCTGGCTTAGCTGCCATCAGACCAGGCAGACATATTCCATCAAGTACTCCTTCAGCAGAAAAGACAGCTGGTTTAGCTATTACAAGGAAGAATATCCCCATTAATGTGACAGTGCTCATACTTTCCTAAACATCTGTATGATTAGGGATCTATTTTGGTGTTGAACAAACTGTTGACATTGATTTAGTTTGTGGATAGATTCTTTTATGGTCCTCTTAATGATGTTATAATAGTTCAGGATACGTGGTTCATGAAATCACAGAACCACAGAATATGAAAAGTTAGAATCATAGAATCAGTTAGGGTTAGAAGGGACCACAAGGATTATCTAGTTCCAACCCCCCTGCCATGGGCAGGGACACCTCACACTGCATCAGGCTGGCCAGAGCTTCATCCAGCCTGGCCTTAAACACCTCCAGGGATGGGGCCTCAACCACCTGCCTGGACAACCCATTCCAGGCTCTCACCATTCTCATGGGGTAGAACTTCTTCCTCATGTCCAGTCTGAATCTCCCCACTTCCAACTTTATTCCATTCCCCCTAGTCCTGTCACTACCCTATATCCTAAAAAGTCCCTCCCCAGCTTGCTGGAAGTTGGAAGGGACTTCTGGAGGTTCTCTAGTCCCTACTTCAGTAGGGTTAACTAAAGTTCTAAAAAAACACTTGAAGACTCAGTCACATTTGTGAAAGATCTCTTATGAGCTGGAAATGCCCAAGAAGAATCCAACATGGCCATTAATCACAGTCTGCCCTCCTTCTTCTCAAGGATAGGTCAGTGATAGAATCTGTTTAAATCATTACAGTGCACTATACAGACAATGATGATATCTTCAACACTAAGATCCTAGACCCACTGTTAAACAGCTCTTTTGGATCTTTCATTTTTTTCCCTATCCAAAGTTCCTTAGTTTGTGACATCTATAACTCACCTTCTAATATTGCTGACACTCTGCCGACTAATCAGATTGTGAGGTTATGATCTATCTGTGGTTTCTGTGTGAAAACTATTAAAATATTTCTGGAGTGGAAAGCTGCCATGTAAGAAGTAACAAATGTTGAAAACACAAACTGGACTTTTTGTAAGTCTTGTATTCCTGGATGCTTTTGTATTCATTCATGAGTGATGAATTAAAAGAATCAGAAGCTAACCTGCCTCCACCCTGACCCTTGATCACTGTGTGCCCCTCATGTAAACCACAGAGCAGGGAGGAAATCCATGCATGACTCAGGCTCCCCTGTATATAAGGGTGATGACCTGACATATCCAATCTAAGCCCCTTAAAGTCCTCTCAGATCACAGAAGAACATCATGATCAAGTTAATTTACATTCTCTCCAGTAAACAACAGAGGTTCTCCTTGCTCGTTTGTCTGCATTATTCAGTGTGGTAAACTTTACTTTTGTAATTTAATTATTTAGGTTTCCTGATGTGATGTGGTTATGAATTTTTATTCTCTTTGTACCTTTCAACAATCTACAGGAAAGAGATTTTTCTTTGGGCAATTGCTATAGCTGCAAGTAACAGACAAGTTCTCAGGTACACAAGCCCTGCATCAGGGTTGAAGTGGAAGCATTCATCGACTGATCCACACAGTAGGGTAAATTAATATACTAGAAGCATAGATTGCATCATAAATTTAATTTGACAGATGCAAAAAGTATGACTGGGACAAAGATTTTACCACCTGATTGATCAGAGACAGTATGTAGATACTGTCTAGGAAGAGATTTTCTAGTCCTGCAGACACTGGTGGGAGTTTTGTCATTAAATTTAGTGGAAACAGAATTACATCATAGTCTTTTTCTTTTCTTTTTGTACTGTCCCTACAGTCTTAGTTTACACTGTTACCTAAAGAGAATGCATGGCGGTGGTGACTTGGCCTTGGCTAGCGACCAAATGCCCACCAAAGCTGCTCTATCATTCCCCTTCTTAAATGGACAGGGGAGAGGGGAAAATATAACAAAGGCCAATTATAAGATAGAAGAAATTTAATGATAATGGTAAGAAACGCAATAGACCACATGGAGGTGAAAGCAGAGAGAGACCTTAGCCTCTACTTCCCATCAGCAGGACGATGGTCGGTCTGGGAAGCAGGGCTCTCTAAGCCTGGTGGTTCTTCTGGAGGACAGGCACCATGGATGAATCCCACAGCTTCCTTCTTTCACTTTCGTCTTATATCTGAGCTGATGTCAAATGGCACGGAATACCCCCTTGGCCAGTTTAGGTCAGCTGGCCTGGCTGATCACTTTAGCATATACTTGGGGTGGGGAAATGCTGGGAAAGCACAGCCTGGGTGCTTGGCTCAGCAGTAGCCAAAACACTGGTGTGTTATCAATACCCAGCTATGGCACTGCAAAACACAGCACCAGAAAGATGCTCTGAGGAGAATTAACTCCAGCTCAGAGTTGATGCACGAGACACTCTTGCCCCAGTGCTTGCTAACCACAACAAAAGGAGCTGTGGGTGGAAGATCCTGAATGATGGATGGTTTGGATCTATATTACTACTCTCTTGAACTTAGAAAGTGACTAGATGCCCGAGTCTGTCATCTGTTGTGCAGCAAATTGATCAGTTATGGTTCGTGGTCTTACAGTACCAAGGAAACATGAAGGGCTGCTCTTATAACTATCATTTATACAAAGCTGCAGAAGTGACTGGCCTCAAATAGCAGTGTGAGAATTTGAACATTTGGGTTATTGTCTAAGATGTGATTAGTTAAAAAACAGCTTGATGTTAATTGCTGTCATGCGTTGAGTTGACTCTGATGATGATATTCAATACCATACTGCTGTCTGCCAGCTCAAAATGAAATTGCTGACTGCAGCAAAGTATCATAGGGCTTGAAGTTCAGATGGTAACATGGGAGGCTTCCTGTTCTGGTTTTCCAATAGAAGGAAACCCAAGTACACATGCACAATGACAGTGATGTACTGTGTCAGGTAAGCTGGTGTGGACAAGCAGAAGACCGAGATTTCGAGAAGACCACAGATCCCACCTACACAGTTACAATCTGTCTCTACCCACAAAAGCAGGAAAGGAAGGATCTCAGGGGAGAAATGCAGCTAAGGAAGTTAGGTGACCAGAGCTTGATCTAAGGAAAGGTGAGTCCTAGAAATCTACACCATAAGAAGTGAAGGTATGACGTTCACTTGATTACAGGGGTACTTTCAGGCACACCATAACGTAGTCAGCCAGACACACAGGAAAGAGGCCAAACATCCCAAATCATGTAGTACAATCCTCATATGCAGAGATTGTTCCAACATACTGTCAGAAAACTCTGTGAGAATATTTTCCCCTAGGTTTCTTTGCCAGGGTGGATTTTTGAAAACTGCAGCAAAGGAGGAGGAGGCATAACCCTGGTCCCATCCCTCACAGCCAGTTATACTGTGTGATGTGTATCTTAGAATCACAGAGTGCTTTGTGTTGAAAGGGATCTTTCAGTCCAACACTCCTGCAGTGAGCAAGGACATCTTTAACTAGATCAGGCTGCTCAGAGCTCTGTCTGACCTGATCTTGAATGTTTCTGGGGATGTCCACATTGCTGAAGTCGTATCTCCTTTCTCAGGCTTTACTAGGGAAAGATTTCTGTTCCCTCTAATCCAGCTCAGTTTCAATATTGTGTCATTGTATTTTTTGTTAGTAATTAGGTTGCACTCAAGGCACAAGTTAATCTCAGCTGAAAATGCACCATAGGTGATGTAGTTGAAATGACAGTTTTGAGTGATTTGCAGACTGGCATGAATGTGTGATCACCCTATGTGTACTCAGCCTGCAGATACAGACAGCCTGGACCACAAGAAGCCTTTGGAACAATAACCTTTGGTAATGAGGCTTTCTGCCGTGCATAAATCTGCTCAACAGTGAAGCTCTGTAATGAATTCAATTTCCTTTTCAGTAAACAGTAAAAACACTTGAATTATCCAGGGGATATTTCATGCTTCTAAATTGGGAGTTTGCTTTGTCTCACTTGGCCTGAGTGTTCCTCACCCAAAAAAGGAAGAGACATTGTAATGAACGTAAGCCTGATGCACACAGTGCGCAGTATTTGGCTATCTTTGTTAAAGTCTTTTATGGTATCCAGTGTCAGAATCAATCTTTAGTATTTAGACTTAATTGCCAAAACATTTAGGCAGCCTCAGTGTTTAGCTGTAAAAAAATGTTAAAATGCTTGAGGGAGTGTTTATAATTTTAAATTCTATGAAGAAAGTTTGCCAAGAAATCCTATACACATAATTAATAATAACAGAAAATCATTGTTTCTGTCATTTCTAGTAAAGAGTACTATCTTCAGTCCAATAGTATATCCTCATGGCCTCAGAGAAATACCTGGAGATGATAGAAGCATAGAATCATAGAATGATGGAATGGTTGAGGACAGAAGGGACCCCCAAAGGTCATCTAGTCTGACCTCCCCACAGTCAGCAGGGACAACCCCAACTCAATCAGGCTGCCCAGGGCTTCGTTGAGCCTCACCTTGAATAGGGAAGGGGCTGCAACCGCCTCCCTGGGCAACCTGTTCCAATGTTCCACCACCCTCATAGTGAAGAACTTCTTCCTGATATCTAGTCTAAATCTGCCCTTCTCCAGTTTGAAGCCTTTGCCCCTTGTCCTGTCACTGCAGGCCCTTGTATAAGAGTCTCTCCCCATCCTTCCTGTAGGTCACCTTCAGGTACTGGAATCACTGATACAACTACTTCATATGCACGTTACATGTGCAAAAAAATTATGGCCATGTCTACTTCATGCATCATTCTATCATGTTAAAGAGGAAATCTGTAAAAGGTACTGCTTTCCCTCTTATTTCAAGGAAATACTGAACCATTCAAAACATACATATCGAGTACAAGACTATGTGTCACATGCAAAGGGTAAGGGGATAAAACAACCAACCTCTGCTGCTTGGGAAAGGGAGCTCAAGAAATTTCTTTTATATGTTTTCAGTTGGCAGTTGTGCCATAAGGAGTATTGATTTCTATAAAGACGTGAAAAAAAAAACAAAAACGAGACTTTTACAGAAACTTTTGCCTAAAGCAGATATCCTAACAGTCCAGATTAAGAACAATGCCATATTGGTACTTCTCATAATATTGTTTATAGATACTGACATGTTCCAAAAGGGGAAAACCTATTCATAGCAAAATTCTTAATTATTCTCATGAACACGGGACTCTAATCAATACAGAATGATGATTCTGACAATTGGCATTTCAGGATATATGTTTTGAAGGAGTGCAGAAGATTTAGCCACTCAGGTCTCACTGACTTTCTAATGATACTCAAACTCCAAGAGTTTTTTTTCCTTTAAGGATAAATAAAAGAAGAAAAAGACTGTAAATTCCAAGCTTAAATTTAATTAAGATAAAAAAAAATCAATGTCAAATTTTCTTTGGGTAGAAATCCTAAGCATTGCCATCTGCAGTCAGCAAAAGCATGAGGCTCTTTCTGATGGGATGTTCATTGCCATATCTGACAACTGTTTATATCTTCCCCCTCTTTCAACTTACTTCAAGTGCTACAATGTCCTACCAGTGGAACCCAAATGCTCAGATTCTCTGTGAGAGAAAACTTATTTTTTTTTCCTTGAGCACTCTGACAATTCATCTCAAAACACTTGTAGTGATAACCAATAGAGATAGTATAAAGCACTAGTCAAGGGTTCTTTTAGTGGGGAGGATTTTAGACACAGCACTAGTTAATTAGACAAAGTTCAATAAAAATGCAGACACCTGTTATATTTTGATCATAATAATTTCCACTATTATCAATCTTTCTGTAAAGAAAAACACTAGAAAAGGTGCAATTTAATGTTGTTGTTGTTGTTGTTGTTTTAATTTTGATTTGCATATTTTACAAGTTGTTCACACTTCTAACTTATTTTAACAGGAAGCTTTAAAATAAGCTGCAATGGTTTATCACAGAATCATAGAGGTTGGAAGCGACCCCTGGAGATACCCAGTCTAACTCTCATAGAATCACAGAATCATAGAATAAACCAGGTTGGAAGAGACCTCCAAGATCATCCAATCCAACCAATCACCCAGCCCTATCCAATCAACTAGACCATGGCACTAAGTGCCTCATCCAATCTACTCTCGAACATCTCCAGGGACAGTGACTCCACCACCTCCCTGGGCAGCCCATTCCAATGGGCAATCACTCTCTCTGTGAAGAACTTCCTCCTAATATCCAGCCTATACCTCCCCTAGCACAACTTGAGACTGTGTCCCCTCGTTCTGCTGCTGGTCCTACTATAGTAGGTTCGTGGGAATGCATCCAGAAAGATTTCAAATATCTCCAGATAAGGAGACCACACATTGTCTCTAGGCAGCCTGTTCCACTGCTCTGTCACCATCAAAATACAGAATTATTTTCCTCATGTTCAAATGGAACTTCCTGTTTTGAAGTTTCTAATTATTGCCTCTAACTATTGTCTTATTACTGACTGCCACTGAAGAGAGTGAGATCCAAATCTCCTGACATTCATCCTTTAAATATTGATAAGCATTGATTAAATCCCCCTCTCAATCTTCTCTTCTCTTGGCTGAACACTGCCAGATCTCTCAGTCTTTCCTCATAAGATTCACAGAGTGCATTGGGTTGGAAGGGAACCTCAAAGACCCTCTTGTCCAAGATTCTCCAGTCCCCTAATCATCTTTGTAGCCTTCAGCTGGACTCCCTCCAGTAGTTCCCTGTCTCCTGAAACGGAGAGCCCAAAACTGGGCACAATACTCCAGATGTGGCTTTACTAAGAATAGTAAGGGAGAGGATAAAGTCCCTTGAACTGCTGGTCACACTCTTCTTAATGCAATCCCTTAGCCTTCTTGGCCATAAAGGCACATTGGTGGCTCATGGTGAACAGAACTCTCAGGTCTTCCCTGCAGAGCTATTTTCCAGCAGGTCATCCTCTAACCTGTACTGGTCCATAGGATCATTCATCTCTAGGTGCAGTACCCTGCGCTTGCCTTTGTTGAACTTCATTGGGCTCCCTTCTGCACATCCCTCCAGCCTGTCCAAATCTTGATGAATGGTAGCACAGCCTTCTGATGTGTCAGCCACTCCCAGTTTTCTTTCATCAGTAAAATTGCTGAGGGTACACCCTGCCCCTTCTTCCAGGTCATTGATGAACATCTTGAACAAGGCAGGACCCAGTTTGACCCCTGGGGAACACCACTAGCTACAGGTCTCCAACTAGACTCTGATTTGCTGATCATGACCCTCTGAGCTCTCTCATTCAGCCAGTTCTCAAACCACCTCACTTTCCACTTCCTAAGCTTATCTATGAGGATGGTAGGGAACTGTCAAAAGCCTTCCAGAAGTCTGAGTAGAAAATATCATGTACCCAGCCAGTCATGACATCATAGCAGGCTGTCAGCTTGGTCAAGCATGGTTTCCCCTTGGTGCATCCATGATGACTACACCTGATAATCTTTCCTCCACATGACTTATGGTTGTGAAAGTACCAGAGCTGACATATTCATAGAACAAGCCTGAAAGTTTCTATTTCAGAATAAAGGCTGTCTTATAAAATTTTTATAAAATATTTAAATAACTGCTGGTGTGCTGATGATTTCTTACACTTTCACCTTCAGCCCGGTAGACTCCTTTTTTTTTTTTTTTTTTTTGTTTGTTTTGTTTTGGTTTGTTTTTCTTTTGATGTGCACCATTTGTTGCAAACTGATATTATTTCCTGCATGACACTGAAGCCATTTCTCCAAGACATGGGGCAACTGTGCTGAATGAGTGATTTGTGTATATTTTAATATCAATAGTCTCCTCTTTAGCCTCAATTGTGCATTTAACTTTTATAGTTTTCATTTATACTCACTCACCTTGCTTGACCTGAGAAAACATCTCTTTCAACTTGATCAGCCTCTCTGAGATTTTACAATGCCTCAGTAGTGTTTGGTAATAGAAACAGACCTGCACATACTCTTGCCTAAGTTCCTGTAGTGTTTTTTTTTTTAATATAATTTTTCATCTTCTATAGTATCATATACTTTAAGGAAACCTTTTGTGATTAAGAGAGCAATTATTTTAATTTATATATTTTCCTTTCATAAATTGTAAATATTTAGCAACAAAAATAATATTTCTTTACAAAATCACAAGATAAAACTGAAGAAGAATAACAATTCAAAATATTGTTAGAAAAGAGGAGACTGGGGAGGGACCTCATCACTCTCTACAACTGCCTGAAAAGATGATGTGGAGAGGTTGGTCCTGGTCTCTTCTCACAGTGATAGAACAAGAGGGACCAGCCTCAAGGTTGTTTGGATGTGGTGCTTGGGCATAAGGTTTAAGGGTGAACTGTGTAGAGTAGGATTATCAGTTGGATTTGCTGATCCTGAGGGTCTTTTCCAACCCAAGCATTCTGTGATTCTGTGATAAGTGTGGAAAATAAGCTAAAAGAGATGACACTTCCATAAAAGAAAATAAAAAGAATAACACAAGTACAAACTATAACTAAGCTTAAAACACAGAAATATAGAAAATGCAAGACTACTTTCATTTAAATATAAATTTTTCGTTCTCCTTTAGCATAAGAAGCAAATACACAGACAGTGGAAATAAGATGAAATCACTAAAGTACTGAAAAATTATCCAACCATTCAGAGTGAGTATCAGAAAAAGAAAGGCAAAAAACAAACAAGAATAACACTGTGAGAGTACCAGAATGCAATTTCTGACTTCCTAAGGAGCAAATAAAGTGACAGCAGAGTTGGTCTACAGTCACATTGAAAGGGAAAGCTGCCAGCTAAACAGGGGCTTTTTGTAATCCTTTTCAATAGTGCTCTCAGTGTAGGTCAGGCCAGATGCTAGCAAAATTGCTCCACTCAAAAAGTACAAAGGTCTTTACAGCAAAATGAAAAAGCCTGAATGTACTTAAATTGTTTGGACCTGATGAATTTCATTGTAGGAGTTAAAAGAAACTGACACAACCTCAGCAGAAAAAGAAGTTATATTGAAGAATCTCTGAAAAAGTGTTGTGTGCTGGAAGTGTTTCCAAAATGAGAGGAAAATATGAATTTTCAGTCTTATTGATTGAACAGAATTCAGTCCAATCCTGGAAAAGGGACTTCAATCCTGAAAAAAATCTGGAGGAGGAAATATTTTAACACATAGTAAATAACAGAGAGAACCATAAATAACAGAGTGAACCATAACTGAGAACATGGTGTTCTCTTTTTTTTCTTCTAAGTAACAGACTTTATGGATATAAGGAGAGGGCCACGTTTTCTTAAAACAGTTTGCCTATGATACATATGGAGTGTACAGAATAAATGTGAGATGGTGTGTTACACATGAACAAGTTTGGCTGGCAGGTCTTTGAAATAATCTGCACTGATTCAACCTCAGACTTGTTGTTTTCCTTCTGCAATTAGGTATTATATGGGCAGCTTATGGACCATTTTGAAATACAGTCATTTTGTCAAAGGCTAGTCTTAGCACATACCCATGAGACCATACACACCTCTACTACAGTCCAGACACTTTACTCAGAAAAAAAATTTTTAAAAAAAAGTTTATCCAAATGTTTTTCTGCAGAGACCAAAGATTCCCAGAAGTCCTCCCAGAAGTTCTTTATTGCTGCATTGTAGAATCCCCAGCATTACAAACTCTCAGAGTCCCGTTTACAGATGAAGTCCTGAAAGCCCTTAACAGACAAAGCAGCTAATGGAAGTCCCAAGCATATCCCTAGCAGCATCCCTATGCCAAAGCCCTAGCCAGAAGAAGTAGCAAACTAACAGAAGCAGAAGTCCCTAGCAGCCCTAAACCCTCAATTTACCTTATAGCTTGGAGTGGCTTTTTTTATACTCTTTGTTATCCACCCCTTAACCAGTAAAACCCAACCACGTATATAAGCTAAAAATCTTTTCCCAGTAAGAGGTGCCAGCATGTCAAGGAGCTGGCTTCTGCAGCATGTTCCAATCAAAGGGTGCCAACGTGAGGATGTTGTTCTTGGCACACATGGAATGTTATTGTTTTGCTCTACACAGGGTGCTAAGGAATTGGTCAGCTAAGGAATCACGCACTCTGCACACGTCCAGCAGCTGCCCTCAGAACAGTGGCTGCAAACAAAGTACAGTATTTCTTACATGTTTTCTGGCACTTGCACTTCTGTTCTCAACTGGAGAAAAGCTAAATAGAGCACCCCGAGGCAGACCTTATTTTGTTTAATTGCACCAGTCCAAAATTCAGAGGTGAATATAAAAAAATTACAGTCTCAAAAACATTGAAGAGTTTTCAGTTTAATCACAGAATCATCCAGCATGGAAAGGACCTCTGAGATCATCAAGTCCAGCCATTTTACCCACTCCACCAAGTCTGTCTCTATGCCATGTCCCTAAGCACCAGATCAAGATGGCTCTTAAACACATCCAGTGACAGCGACCTCCCTGGGCAGCCCATTCCATTACCTGACAACCCTTTCTGTGAAAAAGATTTTCTTAATGTCTAGTCTAAACCTCCCCTGGCACACCTTGAGGCCATTCCCTCTCTTTCTATTATTAGTTACTTCTGAGAATAGACCAGTGCTTACCTCTCCACTACTTCCTTTCAGGTAGTTATAGAGAGCAACAAGGTCTCCCTCAGCCCCCTTTTTTTGTAGACTAAACATCCTCAGCACCCTCAGCCACTTCTCATAGAACTTATTCTCCAGGACCTTCACCAGCTTAGAAGCCCTTCTCTGTACCTGCTCCAGTGCCTCCATGTCCTTCCTGTATGGTGGTGCCCAAAACTGAACACACCACTTGAGGCATGGCTTCACCAACACTGAGTACAGAGGAGCAATCACTCCCCTGGTCCTGCTGGCCAAAGTATTTCTAATACAGGCCAGGACTGCTGTTGGCCCTCTCAGTCACCTGGGCAAACTGTTCTTGTAAATCAGTACCCCCAGCCACACAGCCCTCTAGCCATTCTTCCCCCATCTTGTAGCACTGCATGGGGTTGTTGTGGCCCAGATGCAGGATCTGGCACTTGGCCTTGTTGAAGCTCATACAGTTGACCTCAGCCCATCAGTCCAACCTATCCAGGTCCTATCTGTGAGCCTCCCAAGTCCTCAAGCAGATCAACACTCCCACCTAATTTTGTGGCATCTGCAAATTTACTGAGGGTGCACTCAATCCCCTAATCCAAGCCATCAATAAAGAAATTGAACAGGACTAGTCCCAGTACTGAACCTTGGGCAACACCACTTGTGACTGGCTTAAGTGAACCCTTAAGTGAGTGGTGTTTTTCAACATTCTGTCCCAGATGCTAATGTTGGTGGGCAGAAGGGAAACATTCTGGTGGACATACCTGCCAGGTAAATCTCAGTGGAATTACTTTTCAAAAGTCACTGAGTTAGAGGGTAAACGAAGCTCTGGTGGCTCTGTTTATGCAAATTGTGGTAATTCCTTGGGAACCAGCTGAAACTGAACCAGTCCTCTTCTGTGGCCAGGAGGCTGGGTGTTATTTCAGTCATGCTCCTCTATATAGCCATTACTTAGCAGTTCAGCAATTCAGCATTGACACAGACGTGGTCAAGCAAAGCTGACGCAAATTATTATACAAACAGTATCACTGTTGCATTTAACTGTAACACAAGATTTATAGCTTCACATAAGCCCATAAATCATTCGAAGAGCCTGGAGCTTCTCAAACACAAGGAAGAGATTTCAGCTGCAGCACTTGCAAAGCCAGAGTAGACCTGATGAATGAGGGCACAGGTGAATACTCTAGCAGAGTTTTCCCTCCAGCTTCTGCTGGTCATCTGGTTTCTACCACTGGGCTAGATAACTTTGAGGTACCAACACAAAAGCTGGACCAGCATTGGCCCAACACCCAACAACACTCTGTCCAACTCAAAATAGGTTAAGTCTTTCACAGAGTAAACAGGAAACCAGTATGAGTCCTCCTGATCCAGATGAGGTCCTCCTTCCCCCGCAGGTGCCAACATCATAACTTCTTATTCTAGAGCCAGAAATCATATTTCTAGGAATTGTAGCTCTTGGTATAACAATTTGTCCAATTTTGGCTATCAATCTATTTCTTACATCTCTTGAAAATTTGCTAGGTGAAGAGGGTGGAAATGTTTTAAAAGACAATGTTCAGTTTATAAAATAAATTTTAAGTGATATGCTCCCAGCTCATGCTGTTGAGGAAATTGGAGACAAGAAAATGAAGAAATAAATACGTAGTCTGAATTTATTTTCTACTAATTTGCACATTTTCTAGTTCATGTGAGGCCCACCATGCTAAACTTTTCTGATAGAAACTGTGGTGATTATAAAGAGTGCAGTAAAGATACAAAAAAAAATCTTTGAGATGAAGCCTTCTAAAAAAAGAAGCAGAAATCTCAGGTGATCCAATTTAGCGTTCAGACCAATGGCTCAGTCTCATTAATTCCATACAAGACTCCACTGAGTTATAAAAAGCTTCATGAGTCATTTATCCTATTGCTGTGGATTCTTCACAAACCTTGTGATTGCTTGTCTCCATGCATTTGCAGTCGTGTCTGTGCCTACTGTAATGAAGCTAATATGGTGTTTAATGGAAGGGGGGAAATGTATTCTGATGAATAGCAAATAGAGTAAACGAATGCCTGTTATTTTATTTGGATTAATCCTGTATATAAATTCATAGCAAGCTCATACAATAGTTTTTATTAAAAAAATGGAAAAGATGTTTATTACAACATTTTCAGATATTTTAGGTGTTTTTAAATGACATTTTGGAACAAAAAAACCCAGGAAAAAATTGGCTAAATAACATCTGGAAATAATGAAGAGTTTTCTTATCGAATATTTTTGATGAACCTGGACATACTAGTTTTAATTTTTCATTTCACCAAGAAAACAAAGAGAGATCCATTTTAGATCGATTGATTTCTTAATAGCTTTTCAGCACAGCTCATTAGTCTGAAATCAATCATTAGCACAACCTTAGCTTCATTTTGACAGTATTATGCAAAAAGATGCCCTGATATATAACCAGAAAGAGGGCCTGACTGTGATAATAATATATTACAATGATTGTTTATCCAATAGTAACTGTGGGGGGGAAAAAATCATGTTAGGTTATAATAAGACAGTTGTATATATTTTAGCCACTCAGTCACTCGCACAGCAAAAATTCATTGGTGATCCTGCCATATTCTAGACACTTCATCTACAGAAGAGGCAAATTTCTGGACACAGAGCTGTGTAAACATGTTTTAATCATATTGGCCTCAGCTCTGCACCAAGGCTTTCAGAGATCCTTTAAAAAAATCTCACAAAGTTTGCAAAGCAGAGAAAGACAGGGGTATTTCATTGTCATTTCACTGAGGTGGGGAAAAATCCTTTTGCATTTGGAAAAAATCTTCAAAAAATGTTTAACTAGTTATTAGTAAAATCATGTTTGGGTTTCCCAGAAACCTTAATAAATCAAAATTTGTAATTCAAAATGTATGTTTACCTGGAAAAATCCAAAGTTACAGAGCTAGACAAAAATTCTAACCTTTCATACGATAATATTTTTACAAATATTATCAGATTCCCCATGTCTTAGTGTAAAGGAAATCAATTCCTTTCCATTTAAAGAAAGGTTAAAATACCCTTTTCCCAAACACCAGTGAAAGGGAATGAACTAATGACACGGTAATGAAAAGCATTTACATTACTGGCATTGTCTGCCAGCCTTTTCTAAAACACTAGAAATGTAACTCCAAATCTCTACACTAGTTGACATTTTGCCAACATCCCCTCCTCATCAGGCTTGTACATAGGTGTTCACTCATGGAAAATAGTACTTGAGCAATTAGGCACCTATATCCAGAGTTATCTTTGCTACCTCCATCCTAATTTCCTGCTAAGTACTGAAGAATGCTAAACTGCATTTAGCATTTTTTTACTTTACAAATTGATAATTCCCCCAGCATGTGAAATTCTGAGTAGGTCAGAAGATGCCTCAGTCTTGGCAAGGTAACTGTCTCACAGATGACTCTGCCTGTGATACAGGAATGAGGTGCTTCTTTATGAACACCCAAAGAGCTAAATACACCTGAGATGATGAGACACATCAGACTGAATTCCTCCCAAAATACCCTGGGATCTGCAACTTTTACTTAGCAATGGGCATCACTAGCATGTCAAGGGAAGTGATCTTTCTTTACTCAGCACTTGTGAGACAAATCTATGGTACTGGATGCAGTGCTGAGCTCCCCAGTACAAACAAAACACAGACATACTGGTGATAGTCTAGCAAAGGACCATGAAGGTGATTAAGTGACTGCAACATCTCTCCTGTGCAGAAAGGCTGAGAGCTAAAACTGTTCAGCCTGGAAAAGGGAAGGCTTCCTATCATGAAGGCAGGCTGCTCCTGTTTATTCTGGGTGTCTTACACTGACAGCTTTATAAAATCAAGACATGTACTTTTGAAGAGAGTTTAGATGTCTCAAAGCGTCACACAGTGAGCTGTGTGATCTTACCAGGATTCACTACAAACTGCCGCCTGACTTTATGGATGATCATGCATTTCGTCTTTCTCTCAGACAAAGGCACTGTTAATCTTCAACAAATCTAGCAAAACAATGGGCTAATGAAACAACAAGCTTTTAACCCTGTTTTTCCCACGTCTGACAAGGGAGTCTTCCCCTTCACTTTTGGTCTGTCCATATACGAATGAGGTCAGAAGCTTTTTGTGCTGACATTCTTTTTATAACAATCTCCAGACAGACCATCCCATAGAAAGGAGTTCTGTGTTTTCTCAGAAATCAAATAACTTAAACACAGTTTCTTTACAAAGCTACAGGCAAGGCTAACATTTCTTGGAGTACATACCCCAAGAGGTAACAGTTTGTACCTGGCAAATCACTGACACACACGCACAGAGCCACACAAGCACAGCGTACTGGGACTGGCTTTAGATATTAGGAAGTTAACTTTTTCCTCCCTGTTATAACTTTCTTATATTCTCAAGACATAATTACTAACACTTTTCTTTAAACAAGACTGCCTTTAGGTATTAGGAAATTAACTTTTTCCTCCCTGTTATAGCTTTCTTATATTCTCAAGACAGAATTGCTAACACTTTTCTTTAAACATTAATATACATCATCAACATATAGTCATTACCTCTTTTGCTATTTACCAAAGAGTTGTTATAAAGAAGTTTCTCAAAGGAAGTTACTTGGCTGGGGCTTGTGAATCTGATGCTAGACATATCAGTGTAAATGTAAAATGGCTTCAGAAGGTTAAAGGGAATTTCTCAGTGGAACTGGGAGGACTTGGCTTACTTATTCTGCTTTACAGGGTGCTGATAACTTTCACACAGTAAGATACCCATTAAGATGCTAGGCCAAATAGCCTGGTTGAAATCCAGGTAAAAGCTTACACGTCTGGCATGACACTTTAATGAAGTTTAGATTCATAAATCCTAAGCTGTGATACAGAAAACCCTGCTTCAGTGTTCAGATCATCTAAAGCTAAAAGCATACATGTTCTATAGGTAATTTTATCTTTTACTCCGTAGTTCTCCAAACATCCAAGGAACACTTTAAAGGTAAGCAAACTGACACCTGCTATGTTGATTTAAAATTCACATGTTTATCTGCCTAAGATGCCTGACAGATTTGATTCATCCAGTCTGAGAAGTATGAGTATGTTTTGATTAGAACATGTCAAGGTAGAATAGTGACATGTTTTTCTTTTAAAAACTGTAGAGGTCAAGGAAGTCCGTAACAGTGACAATCATCTCTAACCTAGTAACTTGTCCAAGGATCTGGATTTTACCTCAGCCTAAAGAGTTTTATATCAGTATCTATCTACCATGAGAGTGAAGTACTCAGCATCCCTCCTTTCAAAGTTTGGACAAAATAAAAGGAGCGTTTCTAGAAGTTCTTCCCTTCCCAGCTGAATTTTGTGCTTAGCTACACAGTTTTGCTCTTCCTCAAGCTCATCAGCTAGCACAACAGCTTCTCAAGATTTTGCTGCCAAATATTGTTTTAAATAAAAAAAGAGGTGGGGTGGGGGGATAATCCGGTGCTTAAGACCTCCGTTTATGAAAGTAAGCATGGAGTTGTGCATTTGCATGATCTGCCCTGCAGCGGTGACCCCTGCAAGCTCTGTAGCTCAGTGCCAGACATGTGCCTCACAGAAAGCTAACGAGTGCTCTCTAGGGCACTGGATTTGAACTCAGAAAAAGTCTTTGCTTGGACTCAATCCACTGTGTTAATTTATGAACTGAAAAGGGTCTGGGAATCAGCTGCGTAAATCCCAAGCTAGTAGTAAATATGCGTATATAAAAGTTACACACATAACAAACTTTCGAAATGGAGTACATGAAAGCTAGTTTCTTTCACATACAAAATTCAGATAACACGATAATTTCATTAATCCCATATGGCTTTCTTATACCCAGCCATGGAGATTCTACTTTTACTGTTGAATTCAGTGGTAGGAGTGTGCCTTTGCTGCTCTCCCATTCATCAGCCTACCTAGGTCCACTGCAACAGATGTGCTTAGATTGCAGAGGTGGTAAGCAGCACCTCTTCCACACACATTGAAGCAGAGAGATTATCTTGTCTTCTGTCCCACTGCCCCGTGTCCCCTAAAGTAGTTGCTGCACTCAGTATGGGTAATTTTCCTCAGAATTATGACAGATGATGTTTAACACTTCATAAGGCAGAGATGCCAGAGTCAAGCATCCTCAGTTTCTCTGCCAACATTTCATTGTCTTGTTTCTTTTACTGTTATCCAGCCCCTAGGAGATATCAGGTCACCTCACATCACCCCAGAGGGTTATTGATTTTACAACTTTATGGAAGCATTGATGAAAATAAAAGGAAATATGCTGCACTTCTTTAGATGTATGTCATAACTTATTGGTTAATCTGGTCGATGAATATCTTTAACAACGTTTAATAATCACTAAAATTAGATAATTAGGTGTCAGAAGGAAGAGAAAGCAAGAAAGCAAGAAAGCAAGAAAGAAGGAGGAGAGGAGAG
>VXBD01002933.1:151635-241338 GCA_013399975.1 Indicator maculatus
AGGAAAGGAAAGGAAAGGAAAGGAAAGGAAAGGAAAGGAAAGGAAAGGAAAGGAAAGGAAAGGAAAGGAAAGGAAAGATAAAACTCCTGGAGATTTAATGGTGTGTTTTCTGACAACTAGTTTTGTAAAAGGTTATATAAAACATCAGTCTAATGTGTGGTTGCAGTTAAAGGCAAATAAACTACTGGAATATACCAAAGACAGAAAAATGCAATGAAATGCTGTATTTGCTGTGCAAAGCAAATAAATGATTGCAGGCTGTAGCTGGGTTAAATTGAGGATTTTTCTCTTTTTTATTGGAATGCTTACATTGCTTTGAGGACAACTTACCAATGGAAGATAGAGGAAGTCTACAGTTTAAAGTTACACATAGCTAAGATAGACTAGAAAATGTTTTACTGAATTTTTACTACAAAAGCATTCCTATTAGCTTAGTAAAATTTTAAAAACGAAAATCAAATCACTTTATGAAAGACAGAACTTCAATAAGTATTACACTGTGCATGTTTCTGGGTGAAATTACATCACAAAAAATATTCTTCTGAAGATTATCAAGAGTTAGTTAATAAATCATGATGAATGATTTCACTGTGACTATTGCAACTGGGTGGAACCAGAAGGACTATCAAAAGAGTATAGTTTATATTAAGTAGAAGAATGGAATGGCTCATGGACTTGGTTAATGAATCATATTGAAGTGTTGTGTTTTGATTGGTCTTATATCTAACAAAAGTTTGCTTGCTTCCCAAATCTTATTTATAGAAGTATTTCAAACTCTGTCTGCTGGGGTTAAAAAATGGCCTGAGAAATACACAGTTGTGGCCACTTGGATACAAGGTAAATTCAGTGTGGATTAAGCTGAACTGTGCCAGTGTCTGACATACCAGCTGACATACCAGGCTGAGGCACCTCTCTGATCAGAGGCAGAGTGTGCTTGCTCAGCCACAGCCCTGAATGCCATACAGGTTTCAGAGCAAAGGTGGCTTTCATTTTTCCAGTTCAGAGTATCAAGCCTTAACTTACATCTGCAGAGATGCAGCCAAGCATGCACAGGGGTTTGGAGAGTGCTGGGCCATCCTACTAATGGTGGATAGAGATTAGATAAAAAGCATTCTGGAAAATGCCACTACATTTTTATCTGTAAGTTCAAGTGTCAGATTGCTATCTGTCTATAAATCAGAAAAACAATGCTACCTAATGACTATGACTCCAAAGATGATGCAAATACAATGGCATATGTCGTTATGGTTATGGAAAATAACATCATACTTTATGGGAGTGGAATGAAGCATGAAATTAAAACCAAACCCAAAGCCAGTGCTCCAGGCATTTGATACTTTTCTGCCACATCCCTGGTCCAAGAGCTGGAAGACAGAATCCCCACAGGGATTCCTTGGAGTGACATCCTCTCTTACTCATTCACTGTCACTTTCTGAATGACACCTGTCAGTTCCTCCAAAATTTCTATATTGTCATAAACCATGGTGTGTAATTTTGCTTCTGGAACTAGTAGCAGGTATTCATGAAGGTGTGATCTTATTCATCTTCATATTTTGAGCTTCCTGACCTCCTTTATGCTGGCTTGGAGCTATTATCTGTCCTGTCTTTTATTTTGCTGATGATAGTTTATGAGTTTCCGTGGCTGATCTTTCAGAACCTATATTTGAGAACATTTCCTTCAAGATTTGCTTATGTGGTGCATTACAAATATGAAGAATCTTCAGGAAGGGGAATTTCCTAATATTTTTAGGGGTGGCCATGTACTAGCAGGTGACATTATATGAGATTTTTATGTTGTTTTCAATGACCAGCACAATTTATCTCTTTATAGCAGCATAAAATATGTTTTGCCTTTTTACCCGATGGAGTCTATTATTGTACAGGATACACTTAGGTCTCCAATGTAGAAGTTTCCAGTTTCTTTTTTATATCTGGAAAAAGTCTGAAATGTCACCTTTTAACTTGAACCTAAGCCTGCAAAGGCTTTAGCAACTGATGTAGAGGTTCAGTGTAATTAACAGTTAGGAATTTTAAAGATGAAAATACTTCATTTGTAGTTATGCAAAGTTAAAATTGCCTTTTAATGATAGAAACATCTGCCAAGCAGAAGAAAAATAGTGAAGTCATAGGGTTTGGCTCATCAGCAAGGGTTCTGCTAATCCTTCATCACACAAATAACCCTTTCTTACTCTGGGAATATCACTGAGGTCAATATGCAAACAAGATAGCCAACACTAATACCAGTTTATTAGAGGTATAAACAGTACAACACCATGATTAATTAACTCTCAGTTAATGATACAAGTTTTCTATTGACACACCTCCTTCCATCACAACAAAAATACAGACACATCTGTAGACATCTTTCATTTGCTGTTTTATTCTTACAGAGATGGATTATGCTTAGATTTAATTTCATCCCTATGGGAAAACATGAACTTATACTCAAAGGGGGAATTTTTCTTTCCTGTTTTGTATGAATAATTAAATGAATGGAAAAAAAACAAACAGCCCTTCAATATGTAACATAACCAACAATGTCCTTGTCGACAGTAGGTAATTTATTTTCCTGAAGAGGATGGTAGATATACCCTGAGAACATATAACCAGAAAAGGCTTGGAAAACAGGGACATTCCAAGAGAGAAAGAATAAGAAAGTTTAGCACAAACATATACTGTATATATCTGATAGCATAAAGAAATATTTTCCTTCACATTAGGGGGGAAGAAGGATATATTTCCCATAATTAGTAGCAATTTACAGATGACACTCATAAAAATGCATTAAAAAATCCACTATAAATTGTGGAGCATTGGTCTGTAAAATTTAAGATTGTGTTTTAAAAAAAGGGATGAAGTTTCAGCAAGAAAAAAAAAATCAGTAGTTTTTACTGCTCTCAATGAAAATAATACCACTAAACTTCCTGTGATTTGGAACTGAATAACATTGGGAAGAACTCAGTTAATTTTAAGTACCTGAAAGCTAGATGTTTGATCTAAGCTTATCATGTTGGCTCCCTCAGTCATCACTCACTCTCTTTGTGAACCATACATATACCCAGTTTTGTTTGCTAGAACTAGATTCATAACTTTCAAGTAGCAAGATGAAATAATTCAGGCTTATCTAATATACTTAAGGTTTTACCCAGACTCCAAACTATGGACCTTGACTTCAAATCTCTGTTGCAAGAGCATCCTTCCTTCAAATGAAAGGTTGAAGAAGTCTGAACACTTCATATGTACTCATTATTTTAAACTGGGTTCATCCAGAACACTTCCACTTTGGGAAGCAGAGCCATGTTATAAAATGCCAAATTTACTATTAACACAAATATTTTCCTTTACATTAAGAAAATCAAGACATTGTTAGGCAGATAGCTGAAGGCAAAAGTTGCAGCTGATGCTGTAACACTTTGTGGAAGAAATGAGAAAAATATAACGATGCAACAATATAAATTTGCACAGAATTACTGTTTGAGCCATAGTTTTATGCAAAATTACTAAAAATTAAGGTTCAGAAGTTCTCATTTTGGTGATGAATCCTGGCTGCTGCCAGTGTACGGTACTGTTGAAATGTAGACACTGAGAAAACAAGAGGAAAATGAAATCAGATTGCAGCACCCAGCAGAAAAAACTATCTACCATAGAAGGCTGAAAATAGTTTATTTTCATTTACTTTTAGGAAATGTGGCAGTTTAGGCTGGGTGCCTCCTGTTACTGCCTCATAAGTTACACCTCCAGTGTCCCAGGTGTCCAGCCCAGTAAGGTGGACACAGGAAAAGGCGTATTTCTACCCAGAAATCCTGTGTCCTATAAATTCACCTGCAAAGTCATTCTCTGCCTCTTTCTTCACTCTCTGCTGCTGTGGGAGACACTCCCTGTTGAGTAACGGTGGGGGAGTATCTCAAGGCCAGGAGGAGAAGCGGGGAGTGGGGGGCAGTCTCAGACCTGGCCAGCCTGAGACTAGCCTAGCAGTGGGGGGGGAAGAAAGAGCCCTGGGAGGGTTGGGTTTACCCTTAGGTGGGGAGAAGGGAAGTGTTGGGAGGCCTTTGGGAGTGGTGTAAGGGACTCTGTATGCTTTGGGATATATTTGCCACAATGCTTTGCAGTTTCTGTGAAACAACCAATTGCTTTTCCATTTAACTTTCCATCACTCTCCAATCTGTTTGTGTGTCATTCTTTTGTCCCTCCCGGGGTGACAGAGGATCTGTCTGGCTCTAAACTGGGACAGGAAAAAAAAGTTACTGCATCTTCAAACACTTTAGAGGCTCACTTTTTTTTGGTTGTAATCTGTAACTGTGAAACAATGCTGCCTTCCCATCCTCTCATACAGCCCTCAGTCATTATTCCTTTTTCCTTACTGTAATCTGCATGGTGAAGTTTTGTTTAGCTCTGCAGTCATGGCATGGAAACGTTTTTCTGATTTAATCACAGACATTGTGTTAGATAAAATTACATAGTACCCTATGTCATTCCCCATTCACAACAGGAACTAGCTGAATAAAGGCTTCTCCTGAATGCTAGGCAATAATATTAGACTACTCCATGCTGGGTAGTATCTGTAAATATATTCCCTTAGGAAGATATTCCTCCAGTTGAAATTGCTGGTTTACTCTAGTTAAATGAAAACACATGCCAAAGAAATGTGGAGAACTTCCCACGCCAAACCTCTAATGACAGGATGAAACAAAACATGAGAAGTGCCATGTAAATTATTAGATTGTGCTACCATATTTTCAACCACTGAAATAATTTTCCTTTCTCTTATGCCTGATGGTAAAGAAGAGCCAGCACATAAGGTATCGTTTGGCTTTTGACGTTGTTGCCATGAAATTTCCATATGCAAGCCAAGAACACATTGGATAGAGGAAAACACCACAAGGTAGACAAGTATTTGAAAAGGGATTCTCAAAACCAGTACTAATGATTTATTACTGAAGTATTCAGCATATTTCTATCAGTATCTCAAAAATACCTGTGCTGGGTTGGGTTAACACATTCCTTAAATAGTAGGAACAAAATAGAACTTACATCTATAAAGTTGGTGGTTAACACCAAGCTTGGAGGCTGGCAGCACAAGGAATTAGATAGATGGCTAGGCAGAAGAGCAATAGATTAAGATGCAGAAGGTCACTGAGGTTTAAAAAACAAATGAGTAACAAATAGGATTTTCATATTAAAACAAAGCAAAACAAAACAACAACAAAAAATGTAATTCTGTGATTCACTAAAAAGTATGGAGTAGTAAGGCAGGATAATTCCTGTAATACTGCTAGGAAGCTTTTAAGAAATGCATAGGCAAAACTGGAAAACCTAAGGGAAAACAGCAATAATGACAAGAGAAAAAGACTGCAATGTATGAGAAAATGGAGAATGAATCAGGTTTGTTCTTCATAGAGAAGAGGACAAGCTTGGGGGGAAGCCAGAAGAGGATGGAAAAAAAGAAGGCACACTGATGGTACTGTTAAGAAAATGACAACCAGTTCTACTGGCAATCAAGGACACAAGCTAGATTTAGGAAATTACTTTGTAACCATCAGGGAGGTAAACCCCTGAAACATGTTATCTACAGATATCACAGAATCCCTTTCATTCCAGGAGGTACCAAATACCTACCTGGCCCTTCCTCAGCACATGACAGGCAGATCTGAGACAAATCCACTTAGTTATTTGTTTTCTCCTTTATTTTTGAATTTTATACCTTGGAAGCAACATGTACAAGATAAACATGTCAATTACATCCTTCCAAAACACATATTTTGAATGTTCCAAGAATATTCTTTAATGTATTTCAATTTGTCATTGTTCTAAAACCCCTACCCAGAGATGCAGAGGAGGTCCCATTCCTGGTGACATTCAGGGTCAAACTTGATGGGGCCTGGAGCAATCTGATCCAGTTAAAGATGTCCCAGATCACTGCGGGGGGGTTGAACAAGGTGACCTTCAAGGGTCCCTTCCAACCTGATTCATTTTATGATTCTATATATAGTTATGGTAACTTGCTATCCATGCCTGCTTGTCAAAGACTGAGGGCTGTGGTACTATCTCAGCCATACAGTAGCGTACAAACACGTGCTTCTCATACTCTTTCCCTCTCTATTCCTCTCCTATCCCTTTTTCCTGGTGCATACTTAGGTGAAAGATTTTCTGATGACAAAAGCATCAGAGAAATGAGAACACAGCCAAGGGCTAGAGTTCTGCCACAGGAACCACAACAGCTTGTCATACGAGATGAAGTCAGCGTCAGGGAATGTAGTTTAAGCTGGGTTGTGAGACTATCATCTGCTTTTCTGTTCCTTTTGAGTGTGACCACAGAGCTGATCATTTAGCACCAAGGCTCAGTTTATATGATGGTGGGGTTGCAATTCTACACCAGCCCTGCTCACCTCCCCCAGCCCTGTGTGGCTTGCTAATAGCCTTTTCATGACGCCAGTTTTCTGGTTTGTCTCATTTCATTTAATTGTCCTCAATGTTTTTTCCTCTTGTTTGAATCTTTAAACACAGTCTACAGAAAACCTTTTTTTTCACTGTCAGTGTTGACCACTGCCTGTGTTTAAACTTTATGAGAATTTTCCATAATGGGTGATTAACTCCAGTGAGAAAAACATTGAATTGCTTCATTTCTATTTTGTATTGTGAAAGTAATGTATTAATTACATGTTTATGCTCTAAATGCATGCTCCTAGTGATTCATACTTAGTAGCTTTATACAAAAAATAATTAATGAGGTACTGACATAATTGAATGTTAAATGCAGAAGCAACTTTTTTCTACTACTACTGTCACCGTATAGTCAACTTTGGAAGATGCAAATCTTTCATTTCTAACCTGTTAAATAAAAGCTGCATTTCATCCAAGACCAGAAATTGATGGGTTTTGATTCTGTAATTAGACAAAAGTGCAAAGATACTGAACTCTGGAGAAAGACCGTAGGAAAGAATACTCCATCCTCACATTTCAGAGCAAGGTTATTCATTTTTCATTGTAAGATCAGCGAAAGATTTATTTTGCTTTCTCTCAACTGATTTTTGTTGGGTGTTTTTCAGCTTATTCTGAGTGCTGTCTCACAAACTGTAGATTCAATATTCAGCCCACGGGACATAAACATCTGGAGAGGAGAGTGGAAATGAAGTGCCAAGAAGGAAAAGAGAGTTCCTTCCTGTGCTGAAGAAAATTCCCTTTTTAGAAGTGTCTGAAGGAGGTTTACATTTACAACTGCCTACCTTCTCCCAGACCATGCCTGTAAATGAACTGTTTCTGTTTCAGTCTTCTAAGTGTTGGGGCAGAAAGCTCCACCTGAGACGAAAATTGGGCAAATGGCTGGAAGCTCAAAAGGAGGAGGATGAAACAGCAAAATAATAATCTAAAGTGGCAATATAGCAGGTAAAGTTCTTATCAATGATAATAAATAAACAAATTTTAATGTACCAATTCAGATTCATCAGTTTATTTAAGTGGCTTACAACTAGTGGTAAGTACAGATAAAGAAATTTGTAAAAGTGATCTCCTTTCCTCTTTCACACATGCTTCAAACACTGGGTTCATCCAGAACTAGAGACTGTGAGAAACTTCTGTGGAAGTGAGCTACCATAAGTATCATTTTTTTTTTTACTTTATACAAACAGTATTACTCTAAGGCTAAAGATGTCCTTGTACTCTATGTGAAGATGACAATGTGGCACATGTGAATACAGGCTGTTGCCAGGAATTCTGCACCTCAGTTCAAGCACTTTAGAATGTTACTCAGTGCTGAAACCTAGGCTATCGGCTATCTTATTTTGCCTGGGCATATTTGATTAAAGCTAGCACAAATTGCTGCCCATGAGAGCCCTATGAGTGTGAGAGCTCAATGACTTTATTGTCTCAAAACAATGCATGTGGCAGGGCAAGGCTGATAGCCCCTAATTACTTTATGTCTCAAACAAGGTGTGACATTACCTGATCTGAATAGACAGGGTGGTGGTTTTGACGGCCTTAATAACTCTTGAGGAGAGCTGCTGGCCTTGCAGAATGGTTTAACAATGAAAAGGGATAATTTCTGTGAGGGTGGGAATTCCCTCTTATTTTAAAACCACTGCAACAGCACCACTGAAGGCCAATAGCAGGACTCTATGGACACCTCTCTTTGTGACTTAGAGAGACCGGCCCCCCTGCCAAAAGGGTGTAAAAGGACCACAACTTCCAGAATCCATGTGTTGCATTTACCACAGAAGACCCTGCTAGACACCTCCAAGAACTTAGACTATTCCTGTCTTAATCCCCACTGGATCCAAGGAGTGGTGATATATCTTTCTTTTACTTCTTAATTCCCTCTCATCTTTTTTTTCTTCCCATTTTCCCTCTGCTCCAGTCCATACTGAGAGTTTTCACTGACTCAAATAAACCGAACTCATCAGCTGTTTGGCACCAGTTCACTTTTATTTACCCCAAGGGAATTTTTTAATCTTAGCATAACCTGCCCTGTTGCCCAGTGTTGGCTCAGGATACCAGGTCATGACACTAACACATCTTCATTTACTGTGTAGACATGGCTTTACAAGCACATTTATATGGTCTAATTTTGGTCCTCTAATAAATAGATGAATACTGTAAAATAATTATGCCTATTGTTAATTTTGTATATGATAAAACCTCCTGAAGTTTGACAAAGGTAGAAGCTGTCTTTAGGACAAAAGTACATCAGGCAACAGTGTAGGGTCCAGATGACTAGACCCTCTGAAGAAAAAAGACGGAAAAAAAATATCCTTGAGTGAGTTTGTGCTCAATTTGGATGCGGAATCCCCTTTTCTAGGTACCTTTGAGAGAGAAATTTTCCTTTTTGTGAGTGTGCACATAGTTTGGGTTGTCTTTCTAAAAAGGAATATTTGTGAAACCGTAGATTTAGTTATGCAGTATTACATTTCTACCTGACATCTGAACTTGCAATTTATTTTGGTTTGTCAGAGTGCTGGGTAATTTTTGCTTGGAATATATCTACATTTTGGGTAGCTACTGCTGTTTTGTGGATGCCTCTGTGACACTCACTGGAAAGTAGTCATAAATAAGCAGTTACACCATTAAACTGGCATAAACCTGTTCTATGTCAGTTATTCACAGAATTGTTTTCATGATAGAGTGGATAAACAACCCTCAGTAGTTCACAAGTCAGGCAGGACAGTCTGTGATTGTTATTCTTTAGGGAATCATGTTAAAATAAAACTGTGTTAATAGATGGTACCCAATAAAAAAAAAAATAAAATACGAGTTTGAAAAACATTTTAAAGTAGCTGCTTCTAAAGGATTTGAAAAAAAAAAACATATCTAAATATTCCAGTTTTTATCACAGCACATAAGTATTTGGCTTTGTTTGATTTACATCAAGTCCTTAATGTAAATGAAATGTGCATTAAGTCAATAACGTCACGAAGTGATTATTTGTGTGGCATTGCTCTCTCAAAGGTTGCTGATACAGCTCTGAGGAAGCCAACTGAGTTTAGGACAAAGTAATCAAGCCCAGTAATCAAGGCAGAAGGAGGAAAAGGGAATGTATGAAGAATCTCATTAACTTGTCTTTATGTGTGTCATAAATCAGACAAGGAAGCCAGAGAATTTGAGACCAGATTCTCAGAGATACTGCTTCCCCACTCTCTGCAGCTGTGCTCTACCTTAGGTCACAGAAATGGGAAAGAGAGGAAGGAACATCTCTCTCTCAGCTTAACTGCATACAATTCTCAGCTCATAAGGATTAAATGGATTTTTTTCCTGTCTGTCTCTTGGGGAACTTGAAGGTGTTTTGTGGATAAATACCTGACTTAGGGCTGTGCCTAACAGATATGCATTTGCCTTGCAATAATAAAACAGAATGTTTTCCATTTAGTAGCTCCACACAATTGCTCTGGCCATCTGTCAACTATTCCTGTACATACTTAACATACTGTATTTTGATTTAATGAAAAGAACTATTTGCATAGTAGATTTCAAAGTACCTCAGTAATAAAGCAGAACAAATATTTAAATGTGCAAATAATATTTCAAAAGATCCTCTGTAGAGAAAAACATTCAGTGAAGTGTTCGATGTGATAGAATTTAAAGACAGATTTTTTTTTTTTAAACTCTGATATTTACTCCTTTGGACTACAGTAACACCAAGATCTTCAACATAATGAAGATCTCACAAATTGGAAACACATAGTGCATCAGTAATAAAGCAGGACACATATTTTAGTGATTAAATAATATTTCAAAGGCTCATGGATAAATAAAAAATATATAGTGAACTGTTCAATGTACTAGAAGTTGCAGGAAAAACAATTTAAAATCTCATATTTGTTCTTATGAACTACAGTAATAACACAATCTTCAAAATGATGAAGACTTTTTATGGTAGGTACTGTAAAAGGTGCTCAGATGATGCCGTAGAAATCAGACAATTGCAAGTGAAGTAAGATAGTGCAAGACTGGAGACATTATGAAATCCAAACTCCTGCTCAGAGTGAGTTTAAAACCAACATCAGCCCACGTCAGTTAGGGTTTTATAGAAATTCTTGGATGTTTTCAAGCATATAGGTGCTAATTCCCTACTGGTGTGAAAAGTTTTGGATGTCTAATCTGAACTTCATGCTTTGCAACTTGTCACTGTTGTCCCTTACTAGAGATATCAAATTAAATCATTGATACCACAAGTTGAGCTTCACAGCCTCCTAGCTGCTTATGGAGCAAAGTTTCTTCACTGTCTGAGTACGGATTGCAACATGGTAAATCATCATGTTTTCTTGAAATTAGAAGATATTCAGAGTCCCAGTGGAGGAGCTCAAAACCTCTGAAGACGAGAGATGAAGTTGAAACACGAAATATTTGACTCAATAAAGATTATGGGACTCTTCCAACTTGAGATAGTTTATACAGATATGGCTCTGCCTGTGAATGTCCATCTGCTTTCTGTACAGGGTTGAACTTTTGCTTTTTCATTACATAAAAGTACCTATCACAGGGCAGCCTGCCAGTACTTCCACAATACATCAAGAAATTTGGGCCAAAGGTAGCAAATTTACACATTCAGAAAACCTCCTTTGTTCTCGTACTAATCCCTGTCATACCCTATTGTGTCAGTGTGAGCTGAAATTCCCCCCCACCGACAGTAACCAGGCTAGCTCAGTCTGGAAGCAAATGAAAGCTGTATTTACAAGCAGATCTACAATCTATGATGAAATGCAATGAATATGTATAAATATACAAAATTCACAACATTTACAAATATATACAATCAACAGAAAAGCACAACCAAGTTCCCTTTGCTTCCCCCCCAAAGGGGAACTTTCCCAAGGGGCCTCTCTCCCAGGGGCTTCCCCCCCCAGACCCCCCTGGCAGAAAGCAGAGTTAGCTAAAGCAGAAAGTTGTTAACTTAGCTGCCAAGATCAGTGTGTTATCTTCAGCCAGAAGAGAAGAAGAAACAGCAGCCAGACAGCCCAGCAACTGCCCCCACTGCAGAATGCAGAGTGCAGAGTGCCCACTTTGTTTTGAGTAATAGTTCTTACATTTCTATCTATCCAATGGAAGCGTTTAGAACAATCAGTATTTTGCTTTCTTACACCCAATAGTGACTTATTTCCACACTTTCACTTTCTCTGCTTGAACTTTGCAAAGAAAAATTAAAAAGACATTTTCAAACCATCATACCTATTTAAAAGGATACAGCCATAGCCCACTAATACTAGTAAAACTGAAGGGTTCAAGTCAAGGGCTGTTTCATTTTCAGATTCAAGTTATAGAAGCAAGGCTGAGTTTCTGAACATTAGATAAGAGATTGAATCTAAATTTAAATACAGTTTTGGTGAGAGTGTCTGTGTGAAAGTATGTAAGCTCTCAATGTGGTCAGTGGAGACTACTGACTGACTCAATTCAATTGTTAAAACATAGGTGCAAAAGCCACAACAGAAGGCAATGTATCCTACCAGGCACCTACAAGATGTTCAGCCACTCCTTTTTCCTCCTAAGGCTCAGAGCCTGATGAACAACTCAGCAGAAGTGCTCTTTTTGTTGCCTTCAGTTTCTCCCTTTCTTTCCTCCTTGCCTTCATAGCTAACCTTTAGCTGCTCTGGTATTGCTGTTAATGTCTATGCTCAGTGATTCAGAGTGGGAAACTAACCCACTTTAGAACTAACAACTATATTTTGTCAAACTCTTCTTAATCCAGCCATGTGAATTGCACTTTTTCTGTTACATGCCTCTTTTGACCACCTTCTCACAAACATTAATTACTCTGAGATGTAATTACCTTATAAAGCCTCAAAGCAGTGAAGACAATTTTCTGAGAGGAGAAGTGAACGAGGTACCCAATTTTTAAACTTAGTGGACTAAAAAGAAACATAGTAAATTGACACCCAGCTTAGCACTAAACTGAAAAACTTATCAAGACATGGGCACACACACACACACAAAAAAAACCAAAACCAAAACGAGATGGTTTTGTGCTTTCTCACTGTGTATTAAAGGAACTGAAAGACTGTTGTTATTTTAAATTAACCTTTCTATCAGCTTGCTTGACATATTAGGACTTCAGATATCTGTTCTGTGAACTAGAAACTGAAAGTTGATTCTGGGCTCATTGTAACAAATAGCAAAATGCAAGATGCTTAGGACAGAGCCTCTGGAAAACAGTTGAGACAAGATTACCATAGCTCCCAAGGAAGCTCAAATAGACTTTTCCACTGGGACTCAAAATCTTCACAGGATCACAGGATGTTAGGGGTTGGAAGGGACCTCCGAAGATCATCAAATCCCAACCCCCTGCCAAAGCAGGACCATAGAGTCTAGCACAGGTCACACAGGAATGCATTCAGATGGGTCTTGAAAGTCTCCGGAAAAGACTCCACAGCCTCTCTGTCTGGGGAGCCTTTGTGCTCTGTAACCCTCACAGCAAAGAATTTCCTCCTCATGTTGAGGTGGAACCTCCTGTACTGTAGTTTATATCCATTAGTCCTTGTCCTATCACAGGGTGCAACTGAGAAGAGTCTGTCCCCTCCCTCTTGACACACAGCCGTCAGATATTTATAAACATTTTTTAAATCCCCTCTCAGTCTTCTCCAGACTAAACAGCCCCAAGATCTCTCAGCCTCTCCTCATAGGGCAGTGCTCCAGTCCCTAAATCATCCTGGTAGCCCTCTGTTGGACTCTCTAGTAGATCCTTGTCCCTCTTGAACCAGGGATCCCAAAACTGGATGCAATATTCCAGGTGAGGTCTCACCAGGGTAGAGTAGAGGGGGACAAGAACCTTCCTCAAGCTGCTGGACACACTCCTCTTAATGCACCCCAGAATATCATTGTCCTTCTTGGCCACAAGGGCACATTGCTGACCCATGGATAACTTATTATCCACCAGGACTCCCAGGTCCTTCTCCACAGGGCTGCTCTCTAGCAGATTGCCTCCTAACCTGTATCGGTGCAGTTTATTATTCCTTCACAGATGCAGGACTCTGCACTTATCCTTGTTGAACCTCATTAGGTTCCTCTTTGCCCAGCTCTCCAGTCTGTCCTAGTCTCACTGAATGGCCTCACAGCCTTCAGTTATATCAGCCAAACCTCCCAGTTTGGTATCATCAGAGCAGACACTCTGATGCTCCACTGAGCAGACACTCTGTCCCCTCATCAATGTCATCGATGAAGATGTTGAACAGGACCGGACCCAACACCGATCCCTGGGGGACTCTGTTACAGCTCTTCAGCTGGATTTAGCACCATTGACTGCCACTCTTTGGAATCTATTTTGTAACCAGTTCCTAATCCGTCTCACTGTCTGTTCTTCTTTACAAATGTTGATTAAAAGAGACAAATGTAAAATTCTGACCCAAATCCAAGAGAAGTTCTTAGCTACCCCTCTTTTCCTATTTGTTGTTGCTATTGTTTTTGTTTAGAAAACATGATACTGATATATCAAACATGGGAGAAAAGATAAGTTTGTTAAGGGTTTGCCAACTGTATTGTTAGAACCTGAGAGTGTACTCATGGTGCATTTGACCCATCAGAAGAAATTTTACAGCTAAACAGAAGTCTTCAGATATTTCATTCTTGTAATGGTTTGAATCAGAACAAAACGAGTCAAACCAAACCAGTGGGTTAACCTGGCTATTTTCCCAACACAGAAGTGAGAGAAAAGTAGCATAAAAAAAATCAGGATTGAGGGGAAAAAAAAGTTGAGATAAGAATAGAGTTTGCTAACCAAATCAGATAAACACGGTACAAAATGCATAATTACCTTAGTCTATTTGCAGAAGAAGCACAGTGCAAAACATCAGCAAGCAGAAGCAAGAGAGCCAAAAGCTCAAGCCAGAAAACTACTTCCCCATCCCTCCCTGTCCTGCCACCATCCCATCAGAAAAGACCAACACCCAAGAACCTGGCACCCAGAAACAGCAACTGGAACGGGAAACCTCCTGTGCTGCAGTGTGAAGTTCAAGCCCCGGAATGCTTTGCTCCACTTAGCACTTTCATTTTTGAAGCTGGCATCACTGCAGCATGGTTTGAATAACAGCAGCAGGTTCAACTCAACTCATGACAGAGATCAATAACGCTTCAGAGAAAATTCATTCAAGTCCATACCTGCTTACTGAAAATAGGAACTGGAAGATTATTGCAAGTGTAAAGGACTTTCAGCTGACAGTGCAATAAAAAAATTAAATTGCTACTTCCCCAGCAATGGTTGGCAATCTCTGGCACTGATCCACCTCCAGTGGTGTGTAATCAAAACTAATCAGACTGTTAAAGTTGCTCAATAAAACAAAAGTTCCTGAACTCATGCTATCTTCCAAAACACATTTTGAGTTACCTGGGTAGTTGTGAGGTGATATAAACCCAAAGCCCTCCAGGAAATAATGTAACAGTAGGGTGCATGAAGCACGTGTGTCCCACATACCTCACAGAATCACAGAATGTTGGGGGCTGGAAGGGACCTTGAGAGATCATCTAGTCCCACCCCCCTGCCAGAGCAATATCACCTATACCACATAACACAGGGACTCATCCAGGTGGGTCTTGAATAACTCTAGAGAGGGACACTCCACAACCCCTCTGGGCAGCCTGTTCCAGTGTTCTGTCACCCTCACAGCGAAATAATTCATCCTCCTGATTCCATGGAACTTCCTGTGCCTCAACAATGAAAATTTGGCAGTTTACAGATCTCCAATTTTTATTGAAAAGATTTTTGAGGAAATGTGTGGATCATTTCCTAAAAATAGATCTTGTTTCTTTTTTTTTCTGGATACTGTTGACATGTCAAACCCAAACATTTTTCCATACAATGAAGTTAAACTTTCTTTACATCCATAATTCTGTTTGAAGCACTGAGGAATGCAATAATCATATCACCTCATAGATTGAAATTTCAGAGATATATCCTCAGGGATCACTACTGGGTCCAGTTTTGTTCAATATCTTTATCAATGACCTGGATGAGGGCATTGAGAGTACCCTCAGCAAGTTCACTGATGATACAAAACTGGGGGGGTTGGCTGACACCTGTCAGGCTGTGCTGCCATCCAACGTGACCTGGACAGGCTGGAGAGCTGGGTGCAGGCAAACCTCATGAAGTTTAATAAGGACAAGTGCAGGGTCCTACATCTGGGGAGAAATAACAACAGGCACCAGCACAGGTTAGGGGCTGCCCTGCTGGAAAGCAGCTCCACAGAGAAAGACCTTGGAGTGCTGGTGGACAGCAAGTTCTCCATGGAACAACAATGTGCTCTTGTGGCCAAGAGAGCCAATGGGACCCTGGGATGCATCAAGAAAGGTGTGTCCAGCAGGTCGAAGGAAGTTCTTCCTCTCTACTCTGCATTGGCGAGACCACACCTGAAGTACTGTGTCCAGTTTTGGGCTCCCCAGTTCAAGAGAGACAGAGACCTGCTGGAGANCATGGGTTTGGACCCAGTTGTCTCTGGAGGTCCCTTCCAACCTCTGATACTGTGATACTGTGATTTTGCACAGAACATGTCCATACTGAAGTCTTAGATTTGCAAAGGTTGGGGGAAAAAAATTAAAATTTCTAATAATAGGAAGAAGTACAGAATTTTGATTATAGAAAGTGAATGTGAATTGTTATTTACTATTTTATGGACTACCCGTCTTAGTTCAATGTGAGATTTCAACTGCAACATTATGTTTCTATCTTTCTTGCAACAAATTAAAACAGAATAATGGAAAGCTCTGCAGCAGAGAAAGACCTGGGTGAATATGATCCAGCAGTGTCGTCAGATGGCCAAGAAGCCCAACAGCATCCTGGCCTCTCAAGAACAGTGTGACAAGCAGGACCTGGGAAGTGATTGTCCCCCTATACTCAGGGCTGGTGAGGCCACATCTTGAGCACTGTTTTCAGTTCTGGACCCTGACTATTTCCACTGCATTGCAGTACTGGAACAGGTCCAGAGAACGGTAACAAAGCTGGTGAAGGGTCTGGAGAATATGTCTTACAAGGAGCAGCTGGACTAATTGGAGTTGTTCAACCTGGAGAAAAGGAAGCTGAAGATGATGTAGTTTCAATAACCTCCCAATGAATTCTTGTATCAGGGATATGCCTTTTGCTTATCAGTGTATTCTAGCATTTGTTTGCCAACAGAAATATTGAAATGGTTTCAAAGGCTAGCCATAAGAAATCTCCTTCCAGAGAAAATGATGTGCTCTCTTCAGCCAGCTCCTCACCTACCTCAAAATTCTTGTGCTTATCCCCATCATCCCTGCCTAATTATCAGTGTTTCAATAACACCCTATCAAATGTGTTGAAGAATTCCAGATAGATAAGATCTGTTATATTTTCTTGCCTTACTTTCATATTGGAGAAATTTATTAGATTAGTCTGGCAGATACACCACTGGTTTATGTGCATTGCTCTTTACAACTGTTTCCTTCAACATTCATGTTTTAATTACTCTCCCTTTCAAAATGTCTCCTAAATTTTTCCATGCTGCTCAGAACAAATAATTTGTGTGAACAAATGTAACGTCCTGGAACACCTTCTTACCTTTTTTTTTTTTTTTTTTTAATGTATAAGCATTACTACTACTTTTAAATCTAATACAGTACACTTTCTCCCTAGATCTGCTCTGTGTACCAGCAGCCAGACTGAAATTTGATACACACGTTCACTGAGGATCTTGGAGGTAGCATGCCCCAGTAATATGAATGTGGTAGGTTTCATCACTCTCTGCTTCCATGCCCTTATAACCATCAGTCATCATTGCTGGCACACTTTCTTTCCCCTTCTAAATATTATCCTCTTCTTCTAGTCAATGTTATCTTTCCTTTTGAAAACTGAGACAAAGACTCAGCTAATTTAGGAGTTGTGACTAAGTTATTTTACTACCTGTTATCATCCCTGTGTGAAGTGAAATAGTCAGTTAAGCTTGTTATATGATGACCTCATGAATTGTTAACGGTTTTGTAAATTCTAATTAGCAGTTTTCTTTCTTGCACTTCTCAGTTTATGTTCTCACAACCTGACCTGAAATCTGTAAGACTCAAACCCTTGTTCCTTGTACATTCTTTCCCTTTTTCTCATGTACTTCTTGGAAAGGTTAGCTGTCCAATTAGATTTTCCTTCCACATTTCCTACTTGCTCATTCATCCTCTAAAATAAAGTACGGTACCTTTATCAGTCCAGGTGGCAGCATTAACTCATTCTTTCTGGTATGCTGTTTTGAAATACAGAGCCTTAGTCTCAGACCTTAGCTAAATTAACTCTTCCGTTAAGCTGAAGTTGGATAAACTCACCTGACCAAACTCGTTATTCCTTTAAAGCATCTTGTGTAATTACCAAACCCAAATCAAATCAGTATCATAGTTAGGTATCTTAGTTTTGCACTAACTGTTTTTGTCAAGGAATGATGTCATTAGTAATCTAAAAATTATGGCAAATAAATTTAATAATTGAAATCTGGATCTTTCCAAAGTTAGCCATTGTATTGTGATTGTGACATATTCTAAAACACTGAGGATTTCCTGCTGTCAGCCATCACTTGAATCCTTGTCAGAGGGTATGAGGTAGGTATTCAACAATGAGGTTAGATTCCTTGCTTTCAGCTGTGGTCTGATTGCTACTCTACATTTGATCTGAGTAACCAGAACATAGTCTAAGAAGCCACAGGCTTCAGCTGAACAGAGAATCCTTTCTCCTGAGAGCAAATATACCAGTCATAGCTTCACAGTAGAGTTTGATAGTAGAGGAAAAACTATTTCCTTCATTCACTTATAATCTGGTTTTCATTTTAAATGCACTATTAGTGAAATGTGTCTTCAATAAATTAATTTCCTTTTAGTTATATCAGAAATATGTGTTTATAGCTACCTAAGAGGAAAAACTTTATAGACATCTAAGAAAATTTAAACACACTTCAGACATGATGCAGATCTTTCTTTCTGCTTTGGACAAACAGCAAGGTTGTGGTAAAAACTGGCTTCAATTGAAAGAACTAAAAAGGAGAAAAATGTAAGCATTAATGTTTTATTTTAAGGCAATGAAGTATTTTTTGGCAACAGCATTTCATTTTTATATGATGCCTGCTACGAGCTATGCCTGCATGTCCTTCAAGGGGAACTGTGAGACTTAAAAAACATCAGGAGAAATGATTACTGTATAATTTTTCCTTGTGTGATGGCTTTCTTCACCATTACTTGAGCAGCACACTTCAGAAAATATTTCATTGTATTTTATTTTAAGTAACAGTAATATGCATCTATGTTCAGGTAGAAGATATGCAAAATGTTATTTTAAGAATCACAGTTGCTTTGTTGCAATTAATTTAACAGACATTAAAGCTTTTCTAACAGTGTCATTTGTCTAATGTCATTTGTCTAACAGGTTTATTTGTCTAATGAAGACAACCTTTTAATTGTGGGGGCTTTATTTACTCTCATTTATTTTTGACTTCCATTTCCAAAAAGGAAAGAACATTCCCACCCACATCCCCTTCTCTATGCAAAGTATTATTTGACTGTGTGTGCGATTTGTTTTTCGTGTGCAATTTGTTTTTCATATGAATGAGAAGAAGATGTATGGGAACATTTTGAAACACTGAGAAGGTTTGGGTTTTTCTCCACTTCACCTTTCTTCTCTCGAATCAGCGCAGGGACTAATTGTCTTTGTTCTTTGTTTGTTGTTTGCTTGTTTTTTTAATAACACAAAAAGTAATACGTTTTAAATTATTTAAATTAATTTCCTGAATTTATGAGAGTAAGGCTTGGGACCAAAAATCTGCAGGAATATGAATTCATGAAGTCTGAAAAATTTGGTACCTGTCTATGCTCTCAAGGTAACAGTAAGAAGCTATTACATAAATCTTTCAGTAGACACAGCTGAGCCAAAGTGAGGCAGGTCCCCACTGCTTGCAGTGATATTTCAGCTGTAAGAAAAGACCCTATAATGGGAATCTTGCTGATGCCAGTTTGAAAGCCCCCTGGAAATCATGCATGTTTCTTAGCTGCCTCTGAAAATATCAGTGAAATAATAAAACAGACAAGGAGAGCAGACCCTCGACTTGATGATCATATTCACCATCATTTGGGCAATTCATGGAGAATCCAGGCAAATCCAGGCACCCTTTTCTGTGGCATCATGCAACACCCTGTAACTCATGCAGAGAAGCATCTTAAATTTGTCCTTAGCTCTGTGACTATGTTATATCCTGACAACAAGGAAGTACTTACATTTGTGCTTGCTGCTGTGATTGTAAAGCCATGGCACATGCTTTCTGTCACTTCCCTGATTGATTAAGAGCATTTATCTTATATTTTGACAGAGATTAACATCCCAACGAGTGTTAGGCAAAGTTTAACAATCAGGAGGTAGACAAGAAGACCACATTCCTGCAGATCAGATTCTGAAAAGCAAACACAACATAAAAACACACTATTCCAAAGAGTAATTTACTGGAATAGACTTTGTATTATAAAGTCTTTAAAAGGTTCTAACAATCCACCTGCACATCACAGTTTGAAAAATTCAGTGATAAAATATCCTTCGTGTGCAGATGATATTTTTAATTATTAAAGCTAACAAATAAAATGTATGGCTAAAACCCATTCTTATTGTATGTGGGAGATCACTGCTGAGAAGTCAGTGGAAACATCACGGACCAGAAGATACCTAAGATATTTTATAACATTGAACCAAAAACCAGCTTGGAAAACTGGTCATTTAAGCAACTGGTATGTATCACACTACTTTGATCTCACAAGCATAAATTTAAGTTTTTACATTATGAATATTACAGTCCATGGGTGAGGCAGTCAGGCCTGATGATGAGACCTTGGACAGTAGTCCAAATCCAAGATAATATAATCAGGAGGTTCTACAGCAAAGCTTTGTTGTGACCCAGGAATGGAGATGCAAAAACATTCCTCTACTAAAAGGGACATTTTGAGAGTCAGAGGCATGGTCAGTTTTTGGAGTATTTTGACAGAACTTCACAACCTGAGACAAAAGCAAGTGGAGAAAGCAAAATGCAAATGAGGAATCCAAAGAAACAGCACAGCAAGAAAGAGTAGCATATGGAGCAGGTGGGTATTAGAAATTATTGTTAGCAGGAGACAAACTTGAAGGTAAAGAAGGGATTTGAGACAAGAATTATATTTGCATTACATGGGGTGGAGGGCAATCTATGGAATCTCAAGAACAATATTGCAGAGACACCCCTTTGTCTCTACTGGCTGGCCACAGAACTGTGAACTGGAGTCACTTTTCTGAGTGCACAGCAGCCACTGAGTGAATGAATGACTCAACACTTGCTAGGCAGTGACTCACTAAATGCAGACCATTAGTCTGTCTCACATATGGCAATTTTCATAATTCTTTTTGAAAATAACAACAGGGAAAGTGTTTACTGAATTCACCAACACAAAACTAACTAAAGAAAGGCTGTACTACTAGTATTCCAGAGAACAGGCTCAGAATTTGAAATCGTATTTGCAAATTGGCAACATGATCAGAAAAAAGAAATTGAAATTCAGTAGAAACCAATGTGGGTTGGGAAAGAGTCAGACACATTAATATATATTGGGGAACAGCTTGTTCATACAAATTCTTCCTAAGAGGCTAAGATGATTTGATTATCAAAGCTGAAAATCAGTCAGCAGCCATGGTCTTGTAAAAAACCCATGATGTCTTCCATTACATGAACAGAGCTACAATCTGGGATAGATGTGTTGGGGAATCCTTCTGTTCAGGGTGGAAAGGGTATGAGACTTAAAATAAAGCACAGATGGGAGTGGCAGATTGGAGAAAAGATGTACATTAATTGTATAAAGCAATGGCAGAAAGTTCAGAAGAGAGCAGGGAAATTAATCTGAAAAAACAGTCTGTGAGGAAAGACTGAAGAACTACGGTCATTTAAACTGGAAGAAAGTGACAGGAGACAGGAAAATACTGCTGAAATGCATACATGATTGATTCAAAGAAAGAATAAAATATTTCTCCATTGCTGTGGCAATGCAACTGTTAATGTGTTTAAAGCATGAGGCTGAGAATGAATACTGGAAAAAACTTACTAATATGAATGTCTAACAATAGGAATACCAGGAAATTAAATAGACTCTGGTAGAAGCTTTTCATCACTGGAGAAGTTAGGAAAACATTTGTCATAAAGAGACTTGAGAGCTGATCTTGAGGTACAGCACGTACAAAAGAACCCCCTCAAGGACCATCCTCTCAGGCTGGTCTTGATTTTCTGTTAGCACCTCCAGTTTGAATTTCTCTCTGGACAACTGGAAATGAGTCATTAGCACAGGGCTGAGATCACTGAGAAAGAGGATCACAAAGTGTTGTTTCTAGCCATTTCTGTTTTGTTTTTGTTTACTGCATTGTCAGACTACATAACACATTTCTTGTCCCCAAAGGAGAGAGAACTTACAGTGACCTTATTTCTGCTATGACTTGCCTGGAAGTCTGTAAAATCCAATATATTAACAGAAATGAAGCAAGAGCTACATATTTGCTTTGTGACTCTTTCCAGATGCATCTTGTCATACAAAAAAATTCTATATTGTTTAAACTTCTGGACATAGTCACACAAGAAGATTCCTAAAAATGAGCAAAAAAACCATTTGAAATTAGATTCTAAAACCACAAATATTGCAAATACAGTTGTAATTTCTCTTTAATGGCAGTTTATTTATGACTAATCTTTCTATAAAAATATGACAAAAATCAAGTTTCCCTTTCAAAACTGGTAAAAAAAAAACAGCTTTTCAAAAAAATTGCTTTGAAGTGCTTGAAAGGTTCATATGAGTTTCAATTGCTTGTATCCATCACAAGAAACATAACATCTTTAGACAAGGAGGTAGAACATAGAAGATTACACCTCAACACAAGGAGAAACTTCTTTACAGTGAAGGTGACAGAGCACTGGAACAGGCTGCCCAGGGGGGTTGTGGAGTCTCCTTCTCTAGAGACTTTCAAAACCCACCTTGGATGCATTCCTGTGTGGATTACCCTAAGTAATCCTGCTCTGGCAGGGGGTTTGGACCTGATGATCTCTGGAGGTTCCTTCCAGCCTCTGATATACTGTGATACTCTGATTTTTACACCATTAAAAATTCTTTGACTGTTTCTAAACATGAACAGCAGTAGTTAATACTGGAACTTGTTAGAATTAGTATCCAGACTGGTTTAAATTTTACAAGGCACACATTTCTCAGATTCATTTGGCATCTACAGCAAAACAATGGGAATGAAGAGAGAGAGAGGAAGAAAATGATGAGAGGAAGAAGAAGGAGAATGAGGCACTTGAAGCATGGTCTTCCAATTTCCATAGGTACCTTTTGAAAACATGAATTCACACTGAAATTTATTCTGAATTTAAATACGCATAAGTGTGCTTATGCACACGTAGACGTGGTAAAGTTAAACAGCAGTTGGACTTGATTTTAAAGGTCTTTTCCAACCAAAACAATTCTATGATTCTACATAATATATTCCCACATTACCCATGGCAATTTTGGTTTAGTCAACAGTATGTTTATTTCATGCACATTTCTAAAATTGTATTTATGGAGCACTGCTTAGATAACATTCTGTAGGTTGATTACACCATGGTGACTGTGATGGTTTGAAACTTTTTAATTTTTCTTTGCAAAGTTCAAACAGAGAAAATGAGAGAATGTAAATAAGTCACTATTGGGTGTAAGAAAGCAAAATACTGATTGTTCTAAACACTTCCATTGGATAGATAGAAATGTTTAAGAACTATTACTCAAAACAAAGTGGGCACTCTGCATTCTGCAGTGGGGGCGGTCGCTGGGCTGTCTGGCTGCTGTTTCTTCTTCTCTTCTGGCTGGAGATAACACACTGACCTTGGCAGCTAAGTTAACAACTTTCTGCTTTAGCTAACTCTGCTTTCTGCCAGGGGGGTCTGGGGGGGGAAGCCCCTGGGAGAGAGGCCCCTTGGGAAAGGTCCCCTTTGGGGGGGGAAGCAAAGGAAGCTTGGTTGTGCTTTTCTGTTGATTGTATATATTTGTAAATGTTGTGAAATTTTGTATATTTGTACATATTCATTGCATTTCATCATAGATTGTAGATCTGCTTGTAAATACAGCTTTCATTCGCTTCCAGACTGAGCTAGCCTGGTTATTGTTGGTGTGGGGGGAATTTCAGCTCACACTAACACAGTGACATACTGCAAAAATAAATAATCTGGTTTGCATTGACTTCAGAAATTGAAAAATGAAGAATGAACTAAGTATACATTTGTTAGCAAATGTTTTCCTTACTGTATGTGGTTGTAGTGAGGACATAAGAGCTATGCAAGTCAGTAAACAGTGTAGTTGATTAAAATTGCTTGTATATTTTACTGAATTCCTTCTTCTGATTACATTTGCTTCAGCCCACTGTACTGAAAGCACACTCACCAACTAGTTAAGAGTTTGCATGGCAGTTTGGTCATAGCTATTGATGTCTAGCAGTGAATTAGAGTAGTAGCTTCTGAACCTGACAACATCTTTTCACTATTTGTTGACAACTGGAGGACTACAAATGCTGCTAAATCAGGAATTTAAATCTAATGATGTAATGTAAATGATGTGTAGTTATCTGCACCTGTATGAACTTATAGCTGTGATCCATTTGCTATGGATCAATGTGTCAAATTTCAGATGGAAATACCTATGAACAATAAGCACATGGAAAATGCCCAGAAATGTAACATGCAAGAGAAAACCAAATCCAGAATAATTTTTCTTCTCACCCTGGACCTAACAGATGATGGTACAGAGACATACTTAAAATAAACAAACAAACAAACAAAAAAACCCCAAAAAAACCAACCCCAAAAAACACCCCAAAAAAGCACTAAATTCTAAAGAGTGCCCAAAAGCTTCCTCTTTCTCAAAGAATGCTTAAGAGATTAAGAAAAAAATGTCAAGCCTACTCTTTTTTTTTTTTAAACAGGAGAAAAAATATTTGTTAGGGGAAAAAAATGAGTCAATTGTATAATGTCTTTGTTTTTTCAGAGAGATTTCCTACATATCGAGTATAGATCTACACACTACCGTTGATAATACTGCATTCATACTCTTACATTTGACTTTTCATTGTTCAAAATACACAGAAAAAGGTGGAAAGAAAGTTTTTTAAGATCTCTCCATTTAAAATATGATGAAGCTTAAGTAGGTGAAATAGCAGTAAGGAAAATAAAGACAAAGCAAAAGAAAGAATCCTTGTTTTTCATTTTAAGGGACCACATGAATTTTACTACTATGACAATTTTAATAGACCAATGAGTTTTAGTCTTACTTTTACCAACTTCATGCACCTCTGAACTGAGCAATGTTTTGGAAGATTTACTTTAGTTATTTAAAGGTGTATTTTGCAATAGTGTTAATGGTAGCAAAACCTAATCTCAGTACCACATATACAACTTAGTCTCTCTTTTTATTATAAATTCAGAAGACAGACAGTTTTGTGCTTTCCCAGAGGCTCCCTTTTGTTCTCCTCTTCTGTCTCCTTATGTGCAAGTCTGGTCATTTTGTATTTGTTCAGTATGAAAGAGAAATAAGTGCCCCAACTTCAGGATATATATCCACTACTGTGGCAGCAGCTTCGTAAAATGTCCAAAAACACTAAAACGAAGCAGGTAGTGTTGCTGAGACTAGTAATCTCTTCTACCTGGAAGAAAATGGGCTTAGTGAGTAGCCTTCATGGGAAGGGAAGTCTTTCTTCTGCTTTTCTGCATTTCTCTTATTACTATGGAAGAAGTACACATAGAAAACATTTATATAACTCTATTATCTTTAATAGCCTCTTATTTTTGCCTGAAAACAAGTTTACTTTAACTGCCAAATAAGACCAAAATTCCTTTTCTAGGGACTTTCAGAACATATTATACAGAATTAAGGCTAGGTTTGATACAAAAAAAACAAAACCCTGCAGCTTGGGACTTAATATTTTATAGCTTTACTCAGCCAAGAGAGATAGAGAGAATGCAACATGGATGCATAGGTTTTGAATAAGAAATCCCATAGGATTTCAAAGCACAGTCTAACTTTGTCCACTCTGTCCTGCCACAAAACTACACTGGCATGTAAGTTAACTGCTCAGTGAAGCTGAATGAAGGAGCTAATCCAGCTGAAAACAGTCCATTTCTTTTCCAACTGGTCTCCAGCTTCCTGAGCCCATTTATCACTCATACTGCTGGACTACAGTGCCAGTGAGGGGGGGAGAGGAGAAAATAAATGGCTATGGACAGGAAAAAGGTTTGAAGCAAACTGGCTGCAATTACATCATCCTTATCCATCCTATGGTTATGCTGTGCATTTATGACTTTAGATTGAGAAGCAGAATGGCTTGAGGTACTTTTGCCAGCCTAGCACATTTCTGCCTTTACACAGCTCTCAGTGCTATATAACCAGTTAGGGTAATTTGAATTGGAATGAAGAATGTATCTAATTGGGAGGAAAAATAGCTGTGTCTTGAGCTGGATCAGCTTCACAATCCAGTTTAGAAAATGGCTCTGCAAACACTTATTCTGAGGTTGTACAGGACATGGGGGAGAGAGGGAAGAAATTGTTTAATCAGGCATGGTCAATGAAGAAATTTACATGGAAACACAGACTTTGTGAAATAAAGTGAAAAAAAAGAAGAAGAAAAAGAAACATTCACTGCACATACTCTAAAGCACACAAAGCTCTGCAAATAACCTATGAAATCCCATGAGCAACTTTTAAACAAATCCTCCCACAGTGTGAATCTACTGGGAATCCTCACAGCTGCCTCTTTTCACTCCTGCTCTTATAGGCATTTTGCTAACAAATGAGAACAAAAGAGTTATTCTTCTACAATTATTATATATGTGTGTCTAATCCTCATCTTCATGCAATGATTTCTTAGACACCCATCAGCACCCACTATTTATCATACACAGGCTATGCCACCCCAAATCTTTAGAGCAAACAGAGATGGGGCAGTGTCAGGGATGATCCAAATACTTCAAAGCCCTTAAGTAAACAAGCAAGCAGAGGAGAGGAACTCCATCATCACAATCTATGAATTGCTAATTTTCTGTTTTCCTCTTATTACTGAGACAGAAGTCTGTTCTTCATGCCCAAATATGTACAGCAGATATAGTTATCTTGACTTGACCCATCGAAACATCATCTATGTGTTTGCTATGATAATGATACCTCCCTTTTATTCCTCTGTCTTTCCTCACCAGCACCTGAGAGTGTGGCCACTGCAAAATAACTTGCACGGTATGAGAGAACTGCTGAGTATGACTAACATCAAACACATCCTGGTTATGTATATTTCACTTCCTTCTGTTTCAGTTGCCCTACTCTGTGAGCATATGCAGTGGAAAGGGTATTACAGCTAATACTTCTATTTCCTTCATGTTGTTTCTACTCTTTTGGGGGACAAGCATCAAAATGCTTCTCTAAAGCATGCAGGTTACATGCCACCACATCTCCTAGTGCAGAAAGTGTAAGTGGGCCATTGGAATGGGCTGCCCAGGGGGGTGGTGGAGTCACCATCCCTGGAGGTGTTCAAGAGGGGATTGGATGTGGCACTTGGTGCCATGGTTTAGATAGTCATGAGGTTTAGGGTGACAGGTTGGACTCGATGATCTTTGAGGTCTCTTCCAACCTTCTTGATTCTATGATTCTATGATTCTAAGCAGAGGCCCTGTTTATTTAGAAAATATACCCCCTACTATGCATTTCCATAGCATTTTGGTTTACAATCTGCTGGTAAAACCTGCAGCATTGTGATTAAATTCCTTCATGAACCCTCAGAGGAGACAGATGGGGAGGTGAGGGCAGGACGTGATGTTAAAGAGCCAAAGATTTACTGTTGTGTGTATGACTGAAAAATCTCTGCATGCCTGTGGAAAAAGAAATTAAAGTTTGAACATGCTGGGAAGCAACAAGAATAAAATATGACTTAAGTTGCTGCATAAATCCTGTTGTAGTATTCTGTATTGCTCCATGAGATGTGTCTGTGCTTTCTGTGAAGATGGATGTCAGAGCCTTACAAGCAATGCTCTAGAAAGTGCTGTAACACCAAAGGCAGAGAGCAAACACCTCTCAGGGACACACACAATGTTAGGCCTCCTTTGCACTCTTGGTTGTCCTCCTGCTGCCTGTGAATCATCATAGAACATCCTGAACCGTTTTACATGTGTGCATGTGAGGCTTTATAAGGAAAATAAACTATTTTTCATGAAGAGTGGAAAGCTTGTGCTTGCACTTTTCCACAAGCATTAAGCTTGCTTTTAGGCTAACATCTAAACTGAAGTCTAAATCAAAATTTGTCAAGCATGTTTTGAGGAGTGCTTATAAGAAGGGTCTTTTTGACACATTTACCAAACTCCAAAATAAATAGCAGTAGAATCACAGAATGTTAGGGGTAGGAAGGGACCTTTGAAAGACCATCTAGTCCAAGCCCCTTGCCAAAGCAGGATCACCTAGGGCAGGCCATGCAGGAAAGCATCCAGCTGGGTTTTGAAAGTCTCCTGAAAAGGAGACTCCACAACCTCTCTGGGCAGCCTGTTCCAGTTCTCCATCACCCTCACACTAAAAAAGTTTCTCCTTGTATTAAGGTGAAACTTCCTGGGTTCCAGCTTATACCTTTTGTTTCTTGATCTATTGCTGGGCACCACTGAAAAGAACCTGTCACCGTCTTGACACCCACCCTTCAGATGTTTATTAATTAGAAAGATATTAATAAGATCTCTTAATAATGTCTTATTAAAAAGACATTAATAAGATCTCCTCTCAGCCTTCTCAAGACCTAACAGCCCCAGTTCTCTCAATCTTTCTTTGTAGGAGAGATATTTAAGTTCCTTAATCATCCTTGTAGCTCTGCATTGGACTCTTTCCAGTAGATCCCTGTATCTCTTAGATTGGAGAGCCCAAAATTTGATACAGGACCCTCGAGAAAGCTGGTTAGAGACTTCTGCTTCCTGACTGACACAAAGGAGCAGTAAGGATTTTTATTCAAGTTAAATTAAAGCACACACATCAATTTAAGAGTGAGATGACGTGCTGCATCTTGCCAAGAGAGATAGAAAGTTGCTGATTTGGTATTTCTGATACTTTAACTATATTTCATGTCATAACATTTGCAATACTTCAATTAAACAGGCAAGGCAACTGCAGAGGCACATCCAGGTCGTGCCCTTTCTGCATAGACATATTTCATGATATGATCAATAGCAATATACTTGTGAAACCACCATCTGGACCTAACTTAGAGTGAATTCAGAATTTTCTGTTGATGGTCTAAACCCTGGGAGCTTTTTAAAACTTGAAGAAATTCCCATTTAGGTCATATGGGAATTTGAACCACCATATGGTTATATCTTTTCTAATGCATTTCACAATCTTTAAAATAATACACTTATGAGAAAACAAACCAAACCAAACCAAACCAAAACTAAACTAAACTAAACTAAACTAAATTAAACTAAACTAAACTAAATTAAACAGAAACAAACAAACAAACTAACAAACAAACCCCAGTAACAACCAAAAAAATTCATATCCTACCAACAGTCTAGGTGAGTGCCTTATTTTCTAGCAACAGCAGCTCTGAATAAAATGTCCATCATGGCTGACATTCAGGGTGGAGTAGGTCCTCCTCAGCCCAGCACACAGCTCTGTAAGCAGGCAGCTCCTGTGTCAGCCTGTGTACTTTCTTCCACAACCTCAATTTTGCATGCAGCAGCCTTCCTGAAAGGTGGGGGTTCTCCTGCACTGCTGCTATGAATGAAATCATTGATATTATGCTGGGCACTATTTTTATAACTTTTGGCAACAAAGTGGAAGTTTCAAAATGTAAGCTAGTCCAATTAAATATAAACTCATAGCCCTGAAGGGAATAAAACTCTTTTTCAAGTGACAATATTAACATTTGTTTTCACTTCAATTATCCTAAAAAAAAATTGTTTTGTTAAGAAACATTCAAGGATAGATACAGATATGCCTAGTTTTATGGAGCATTTTAGGCATACTTATGATAGTAATTGAAAGGTCAAATGATTTTTTTTTTTCTAGAGTTATCTGTATTTTTCCATACAGAGAGAAAAGGAGATACACGGACAAGTAGGAGACTAGGACAGGCAAGAATGATCCTGAGGGTCTACTGAGAAAGGGTGATGAAAGTCATGAAAACTGCCCTGGTTCAAAAACTGTGTTAAAACTTGACCCATAAAAGTGGACAAAGAAGTTTGGATGTGCACAGTAGAATCTTGTGTGTCACAAGCAAAAGATGCTATCTGTAAATCAATATTTTAACACCTATTAGGTTAAAATGGATGTTGTCAAAAAGATTCAAAGGGAGAACTGTTCTTGATGGCATAGGTTACCTTCTGAGCTAGTTTCTGAATAAGAAGCAGAGCACAAACATCCCTTCAGGTTTGAACCTTGAAGTTTTCTGGGCTTTAGATGTTTCACTGTTTCTTTGCAACAGTAGAGTTCTATCTGTCTCCTTGCAAAATATTGAGTGTATCTTTACATTTTCCACTGAGAGAAAAAACAGATGTTTTTTTTGTAGTCATGACAAATATATAATACTATTTCCAAAATTAAGTATGCACGTTCTTTATTAGATTCTCCTAAGTACAGAATGTATGTGTAAGAACTTGTGCTTGTACCTGAATTCCTCAAATAAAGTTCTAGGAAAATAATTAAATCAACTGTGGTGCATTTTTGCAGTAGTTAATGATTGCCATATGTGAGTATCATGAATGACAATAACAAATTTGTAAGAGTACATACACGTAGAACTTTTATAATGGAAAAAGAAGAGAAAAAGATGACTTAAACCAATTTCTGGGCCAAAAGGAGAGCAAACAACATGCTTGTATTTCTGCACGAATTTAAATTTTATTTCATTCTTATTTATTTTGCATGAAGATATCAAGTTCTTGACGTGCTGAAAATAGGCTCTCTGCAGATTTTTTTCATAAAAAAGTATCATTTGCCATGTGTGCACTTCCCAGTTCTTCCCTTGTAAATCCGATACTTTTCACAACACAATTAGCAGAGCAGCTCATACAGACAAAGGCTCCTTTATACAGAGTAAGCAGTCCTACCCACCATGCATCTTCAAAGACTGGTGAGGAGTATCCACTGACTTGGAAAGGGTACGTTCTTTTGACAGAAAGGTCATATTTGTGTAACCTTTATTTTGCAGCATTCCATGTATTGTGCACACGGGAAGCAGTAGAAAATTAACAAATGCTGGAGAAAATCTCATTTTGGATTGAACAAACTTATGACTGAATTACATTTGTGCTAGCTCCAGTGGAATGCTTTATTTAGTGTGGCTGTGGACTCCACACTACAGGGAACAGAAGAACTGGTCCTGGAGATGTGTTGCTTGCCAGTCTACTCCACCTCCCTCTGTAGTAAGCATGGGCATCCTCAACTAGATGAGGTTGCCCAGAGCCCTGTTGAGCCTCACCTTGAGTATCTCCAGGGATGAGGCCCCAGCAACCTCCCTGGCTCAATCTGTTCCAGTGTTCCACCACCCTCTTGGTAAAGAACTTGTTCCTAATAGCCAATCTAAATTTACTGTTCTCTAGTTTAAAGCCACTGCCCCTCATCCTGTCACTGCAGGCCTTTGTAACCAGTCTCTCTCTATCCTTCTTGTAGGTCCCCTTCAGGTACTAGAAGGAGGCTATTAGGACTTCCTGAAGCCTTCTCTCTTCCAGGCTGAACAACCCTAGCTCCCACCCCACAGCCGGTCTTCATAGCAGAGTTGCCCCGATCCCCTGATCATTTTCATGGCCATCCTCTGGACCCTCTCCATCAGGTCCATGTCCTTCCTGTAACTTCATGCTTTTATTCCTGACTTTTTTCCTTCCTCCTCTCAAGTGCATATAGGAATTTGTGTTCTTTCTCTAAAGGTTTCTTTCTGATACCTTTTCTGCCTCACATTTTTCTCCTGCTCCACTGTGTCTCACCAACAGGATACAGCTCCTGTCAGAAAACCTACTCCTGCTTGGGCTCCTTTCCATAGACCACAGCTCTTGATAAGAGCCTGTTCCAGCATAGGCTCCCCGAGAGTTGCAACTTTCTTCAGAATATATTCACCTGCTCTATCATGATGTCCTTCACAGGTTTCAACATGTGTATCTGCTCTTACGTTGTCCTCTCCATGGGCTACAGCTTGACAATTTGTTTCACCATGGCCTTCTCCACAATACCTGGAGATACAGTTTATGATCAAATTTGTAAGATGGACATTTGATAGAATATGAATATTATTTATTAGATATAAAAAATTATTTTCTGAGCAAATTTAATTGGGTTCACTTGCCCAGTCGATGGTAGGTCGATTACACAGAATAGGATGCTAATAAACAGTAGAATAACAGTCTAGGAAAATCAGAAACTTGCAATACAGAGGAACAAACTGGAAACTCTTATAACATAAAACCAAACAGCAGTATTGCCTTGGGCGGTGAGATGGACCCCCTCGGCTTCACAAGGGAGTTAACAGGCAGACAGGCTTTAAACTTTAGAAATGACCAGGTAAATTAGCTTAAGGTACTCACGAACCGCTGAGCTGCTAATCATCAAAACCTTTACCAGATGAAGCGATACACAGAGTTGCAATTTGTAATCCAAAAGGCAGGGATAATCAAAAAGGCAAATCCCAAAATTAGAGGAAGCGAGAGAGAAAGAGAGAGAGAGAGCACACTGCTGTGGCAAAGGTCTGTGACTCAAACACACTGCTGCTAGAACACAAAAAGGCAATCACTCTGAAGACAGGAGCATGAAGTAGGTGTTTGTAACCACCTCGAATCCCACTGATGAACAGGGTGTGGGCTCTCAAATCATCCCCTGTAAATTCTCCTTTTGAAAACTGAACGGCCCAGTGGCAGATTATCTATTCAAATCTAGCCAGTCAGTTCAAAATACCGTATGGCAGGCAAACTGCACACACTCTCTCGACTAGCCTCTGGCACGTGCAGTTGTCTATCCAAAATGTGAGGCATGGGGTATAGTTTCCAACTCCCCAGGCAGCCTCGATGGTGCCTGCCTATTTGTTCCTCGACCTCAAACCTGGACCTGCAAAGGGGAGGGAGGAAAGCGGACAGTAACCAAACAGGTTTAGCTGGTTCATTAATTCCTCTTTGAGGACACCTGGTCCATCTGGTTTGGACCAGGTAACCTCTGGAAGACCCTTCCAACATAAAATTATTTTCCTGTTGCACACTTGACACAAGAAGTATTTGTCTGCTGGAGAGATTGTATCTTGCCCCCTCTCCCAAGTAAATCAGTATGTCTAATGACAGACAATCCCTCCTTCTCATTGAGTTATGTAGCAAAGTTACTCTCTACCTCTAATACCACAAATAAAGTGGCAATTGAAAATCATGAGTGAAATAAGGAAGTACTGGTATGGGATGAAGCATACAGTTGCCATTTGATACAGGCTTTCTCAGCAGCTCTCAGGCCTGATATCTGTCTGCCTATCTACTTTGTGTCTTTAAGAAAACAAATGCTCCTACCTTTACATGCCTTCGATATGTTCATCATTATCAGCTGCTCTAGTAAAGACAGCTAATATTCACCTTAAGAAGTAAGACATAAAACAGATGAGAAAAAAAATGAATGGAATAAACATTATCATGTTTATTAAAACTGACTCAATAATATCAAGCTTCGTTAACAGGCATGGGATTTTTTTATTTATTTTATTTTCATGGAAGGCATACAACGGATATTTGAGCGGGTCAGAAATATCCCATCTTCTGTGATCATGAAACATCATGTTTATACATACTTCATTAATTGGAGATGAATCATCTGTGTATCCCTTTAGGAAAAGTCATAAGCATTGGGTTTTTCATGTACTATTATAGTTTATGTCCACAGCACCCATCCCACTATTGCATCCAAGGGTACTTTCCAGCAAACCAGAAAATAAACCAGGATCTGTGAGAATGGGAGGGAATACAAATAACTTCCCTTTTACAGTATCACGGTATCACAGTATATCAGAGGTTGGAAGGGACCTCAAGAGATCATCAGGTCCAACCCCCCTGCCAAAGCAGGATGACCTAGGATAGTCCACACAGGAATTTTAAACCATGTCCAAGTCAAATCCGGTAAAAGGAACTTTATGTTTTTCTAATGAAATATGTTAATATTATTTATCCACTTCAAACATCTGTTGAGGCTGTGTGACATGGAAGAAGGGAGAAATTCATTAAGGGTTTGTGCAAGCCCAGATAAGAAAAGGACATATAAAAACATAAATGGCAACAAAGAACGTAGTCAGCCACATGAAAACCGTATGTAAAGTTCCAACGCATATAGTACGTTGAAAGGAAAACTGAAAGTTTTGGAAGACATTTTCCCAGAATGCATTCCTCAGAAAGCAAAACTGTGGTTAATTATAATTTCAGTTACTCATAGTGCCTGTAACCTGAGCAGGTCTTCAAAACCTGAAATCAAGATGTGCGAATTTTTTTTTCATTTCTCTAAAAGCATAACCTGTATTTTAGCATAACCTGTATTTTAACATAACCTGCACTTTAATATCTCACCCCTCTAACTTGATGGGAAAACACTAAAAGCTTTATTCTTGAAGTTACTCCTAATCTATTTGCATTCATCAATCAAGCTTCCTCATCAGCAAATATTCTCATTCTTTATGAAGACAAGGCTGCATTTTAATTCAGTTGGAAAAAGAAGTTATTTACTCCTACACAATTCACACTCCATAGATAGATTAATAATCAGAGATTTTAAAGCAATTTCACTTCTCAAATCAGGAAGGCATTTAACTATTCCGTTGGTGGATATCCCATTGTGTTGACCACTGAGAAACCCCCTTTCAGCATCCATACAGAAAAAACTTTTTTATTACCTGAATTTCAGGCAAGCTAACATTATATTTAGGTTTAAATTTTTTTATGGTGTTAGTGACATTTGTATTTCTTACTATAGTGATCTCTCTTGTTCCATTCCTCTGCCAAATCTACTATGATAAAATAGGCAGTAGCTGCCTTCGGAGTATAAACTCATACGCCAGAGTGCTTCCAAAAGGACACTTCCTGCAGTAACTGCCCTTCTTTGATCCCTCCAGTTCCTCAAGAGCATTTCCATTCTCATTTCAAGTTAAGCCTTCCCACGACTTTCTGATCAAGATCAGAAAATCTTAGCTGTTCTTTTCACAGTCTGTACTAAAGCTTTGATCATGGCACAGAATTATGCAGTCCCTTTCTTTTACAACCCATGGCCACTGGAAGTGGTGATTACTAGGAAAATCATTAGCAACCTTCACTGAGCAAAAGGCCAAGTGATCACAGGTAAATGCAGCTAGAATTTAATCAGGAATTAAACTTTAATTTCAAGGGGTTTTATTCCACTATATCTTCATACAAATGACCACATATTTCATTTTTGGCAATAGAAAGGCTTTGTTCAGACTCGCCATTCACTGTAGAGGAAACTGGGAGTTTATGTCAAAATACTATTGAACTGCAAAAGTCTAAAGTAGTTTGTTGTATAAGCCTTTCCAAACTGGTAAAAAAGATCTAATGTCTTGCTTTTCCATAGACACAGTCATTTGCTCAAAATATTACACACTGATCAATCACAACACATTTCCATAGATGAATATTAGACCACTGACTGACTCATTTCTGTTCTTAATTCACCATCTGATTTTAACGCTGCTATCTGCTTTGCTTACTGTATAGGAGTGACAGAGAAAAGTTGAACCACCAAAAAATAAATGCCTTAAATAAAAATGAACGTGTACTCAGTAGTAACGTGTTGGTGAAGTCAACTAGAGAAACCTACTGAAATTGATTTGATTATTCCTACTCATTTCCACATGCATCTGGCTTTCAAGGGCTGTCTGGCAGGAGATATGCATCAAGGATTCTTAACAATGCCATTAAATGATGCCTTTGAGGGCTTTCAAGGCCTGTCTGGCAGGAGATATGCATCAAGGATTCTTAACAATGCCATTAAATGATGCCTTCAATTACACTATATTCTTTGTACCATAAAACATGTCTGCTCAGGTGTTCCACTTAACCAGGTGATAGCCAAAATACAAGTAATCAGATCCATTACACATGATCAATGGAATTTTTTAAATGTGTTCAAACTTTCAAGGCCCCAAATGAATTTCCTATCACTTTTGTGTTTGTTTAAACAGGAGGTAAATATGGAAAATAAAGAGAATTTCAAAGCATACAGCTACTCTGGCATTTACAATTAACTCAACGTGGTTATGGACAAGCAGCCACACTGCAAACATAAAGACATTTTGTGAATTAAAGCCATAATTTTGGAAACAGCTTGCTGCTTATCCATCGGAAACTAATAATGTTTTTCTCCAGTGTGCTGTTCATTTACTGGAAAACTCAGTTCGCCTTCACATAAAGCCAGAAATGCTCATATCTCTGTTTTCGTAATTCCCCAAAGCAGAATGGTACATTGAATGGCAAAACAAGTAACATCTGCAATCCTCACATGGAAGAAAAGAGAACATTCACCATAACACAATATATCTGCAACACAAATATCTGCAATAAACAGCTCCTGAAGGGCTTCACTGGAGGACAATGTGAGCATTAAAGTGGGATACTTTCTTTGGTTTTTGATATTTCATAGTTCACATGAAAAGGATGCCTCTGTGTTTCAGTACATCTCAGGTTTTCAGAGGATGAATCATAATGAAAAGCTAACATTTAGCCTGAAGAAAACAACTTCAGAGTTGTACTTGCCAGTTTTTTCATAGCCAATCTTTTGGACAACCTTGCCGCTCTCCAAAAATACAAAATCACCAGTCAGTCCAAGAAAGAGGTGAGAAGAAAATTCTTTGGGTTTGTTTTTGTGGGGGTTTTTTGTTTGGTTGGTTGGGGTTTTTTTGGTCAAAGTTACAGTTCTAGAACTTCATAAAACCCATACATTAATTTGGAGTCATAAAATATCCTAAAATCATTAAGTAATGGATGGGGTGATTATGCAGACTTTGCCAACACGCTTTTCTAATAATTCAAGAGAATCCAAGGTTTGTGTTTGTGAAATTGTGCTCTCAAATTAATCCAAGCTGCAGAGAGAGTTAGACTTTGTCTCCAGATGGTTGAAAAACATTTGATTTTTAATATCTTCCATTATTGTACCTAGGCAATATGGTCTGATAACTTCTAGTGTACTCTGTTTTCCACACTCCACAACACAGATGCCAACACTGTCACTTTCTCAGCTCAGTGGCTTGTTTCAGCAAGAAATACACTGACATGGTGGTGCCTTTTCCCCTCCGTTATACAGAGCAAGCCAAAGTTAAAAGTAAAGGCATACTTTGTGAAATGTAAAGATGTATTCTGTGACATGCTGAAGGGGTTGGGCCAGAATATAGGCCACAGTTTTGTAACCAGCAATAGTCCGTTAGGCACCCTCAAAGGAAGGCAAGAGACAGGCAGTTTTTAACAGAATTTTGTCTTCAAGGAAGTCACAGATTTCACCAAGAACTGGCTTAAAATGCAGGCAAGAGAGAGGGTTTCCATTCCTTTACAGACAGTTGATTATTCAGTTTTTCATATTATATCTCTTGGTAGTCTTGTACTCCACTTAGTGCAATCACATAACTGATATAATTTGGCTTCACAAAGGTTAAGAAACTCTAACTGCCTTCTGGACTCCCATTAGAATCAGGAGTTTAGAAAACTTTGACCTACATGAACTCACTTCTCCCTAGTGCACAGAATCCATGAGTTTGCATTTAAGCTGTTCTAACAAAGGAAATAATGAACATCATTTATCTGGCTATCAGAAAAGACATATGAGCTAAAGTATGTGATAAATGTTCCTTTACAAATAGGCTTCTAATCTAACAGGGTCATTTAATTTTGGAGGTTTGAGATTCATGAAAATGAAGAATTTGTTGTTGCTGTTGTTTTTTAAAACAGGCAACTTTTCTTACAGGCTGCCAGTGTGAGGTATCTGACTAAATGCTTTTAAAAGTAAACAATTAGTTTAAGTTAGTAATTCAGGTTTACTCTGTCTCTGCCAGAAGTAACTCACATGACAGTCATTCTCTCATGAGAGTCTACCAATATAGCTTAAGTTAACATCAAAGCCAGCAAACTATTGCCAGCAGCATCAGTGATCCTTTCTTGCTCTGGGCAATTATTTCTGACCTCTTTCTTGCAATAGTGCTCATCTGACTTTCAGTTAACCAGTTTACAAAACTGAACAGCAAAAACCCTCAGTCATTCTTCTTTGAAAGAGTAGGATTTGGGAGTGTGCAGGTGGGAAGAAGCAATCACCACAGGATTAGAAAAATTATAGTTTTCATACAGGGGAGTGTCGAGGGTTAACACAGCCTGCTCTCACAAGCTCCCCTCTCCCCACAGAGACAGGAGGGAAAGTAAATAAAAAAAAACCCTTCTGGACTGAGATAAGGAATTTGCTATGATAATACAATACACAATTACCTCAGCCTATTTGAAGAAAATGAACAGCAAAATGCAGAAGCAGCAGCAGAAGCCAGTGATAAAATGGTTCACCTCACCCAAGCATGCAGAAACTAATCCAAGAGAAAAGACCAACACCCCAAACCCAGAAACCAGAAGCAGCAACCACAACAGGAAGCCTCTCATGTCACCATCTGAACTTCAAGTCCTATGATACTTTGCTCCAGCCAATACTTTCATTTTGAAGCTGGCATGGGGGAATCATCAACACATTCAACTCAACTCATGTCAGGGAGGCAGGGGAAATATCCAATAAGGAGCATAAATGGTAGCAGGGAGAGTACACTACAGAATGGTAGACAGCCTGAGATGTATGTAATATAAAACTGCATTGCAAAGTGGGTAATACCATCAGTGAGATAGGTAGGAACCCAAATATAAAATGGACAGTGGTAACTTCTCTCTCTTGACTATTTGGGGAGCTAAGGGAAAAATAAACACCAGTTATGCATAAATTCATGATTAGAAACTCTTCTATGGTGAGTAGAACATGACAAAATTCAAACTTTTTGGTCTTCAGGAAACAAAAGTATTTTGACTTTTTTTTTCGAAAACAAGCAAGTCTTGGGGAAAAAAACTATACACCAAATATTTTAAAATTAAAATTTAATTCTGTTTTCTTTTTCCTCTTTTAATTTTTCTCAAAATATTGTTTTACAAAAAAAAAAACCCAAACCTGTCTTTCAAAGATGCTTTAAGAAAAGTCTTTTAAAAAAAGCAAACCAAAGCAAAGCAAACAAAAAAACCCACACATCCTAAAACAGGCAAATTAGAGTAACTGTAAAACAATAGGTCTTGTTTTGATTTATTTTGTTTTGTTTTATAAGAAATATATTTCCCTTAGTTACTGAGAAACAGTGCTACCCTATATTAGCATGTTATTTGTTCTTTCCACAGTTTTAAAAGCCTGGATCTAATTAGAATAAGGCAGTTGCAAATTAGCTATTGTTTTCATTGGTGATTTATCAAATTAAGTGGTTATTTTAACTACACTTTACTTTTTAAACACTTCACTGCCCTGTAAATCTGGATTTTATGTGCCATTGCATTACTTAGGGGTTTAACAATGAATGTTTTAAATTCTGCTGGTGAGAGGAAAATGGATTTAAATACTATTTTTTCAAAGTATTTGTATTTTAATAGGCAAATCTCCAACAAACAACAAGAAAAATATGATCCGTTCAGTCCACAGACAAAATATTTCTGTGACAGCTCAGACCTGACACAAATGTCTAACATTTGACTATTGTGCATGTTGCAACAGAAATGTCATCTTTCTGACTAACTATTTGAGAGGTCCAAGCATGAGGTCCAGATGAGCACTTCAACCTCTTCTTCAAATAAATACTTCAATAGGTATAAATTAGGCAATCTATGGCCTCTTACATGAAGGAAAGAAAAAGCAAGGAAGAATCGCTGACCAATTCCATAGGTGTCTGAAGCATACCTATTTCTTACAGTTCTGCTTGCTGAAAGTTAAATCCAGAAGCTTAGCTATTTTATATGGAGCAATCAACAGGAATCTAACTCCTGACCTCATTTATAACCTATAAATCAGTCAGCCTTACAAATCCTCTTGAAATCACTCCAAAGACTTTGGATTGCATTGGGAACAAATCTCTCAGCAGAGGTCTGTAATTTACTCGTTTCCCCCATCATCAACACTACATAACCATCAGCTCCTTCCAGATCTGCCTCTTGGAGCAAAACACTTAGTGGCTGACAAAATCAAACTGTGGATCTGAAGACAGTTTTATCAGCAGACTGTCCTTAAATCAAAATACGATTTTGGCTGCACCAGGCGTAGCTCCTTTAAATCTGCTCTCTTGAAGCTGCCTTTTATTTCTTCGAAACTTCTGTGCACCCTTGCAACAAGTACCAGTGTGTGCAATACATTGCCTATTTTGCTCTGCCACGTGACTGTGTGCATTGCTGTCAGGCTACCAGTACTGCAGGATGGGGACAGCACATATTTTACCAGCCTGCACGTGTGTCTGTACATGTCCTGTCTTTAAGAGACAGAGCTGGCAAAGCTTCATTCTTTCTTTGTGAAAATATGGCTTAGAAGTGAGAGGTATGAAGAAAAAAAAAAACCAAACCAAGTTGCAGTATATTATTGAAGCAAGTAATAACAAAAGGAAGAGGACTTCCATCTGGGCTGTTTCTTATCCCTGCAAGTCACAAAGCCAAATGTCACCACCAAAGAAGTATGTGTAGTCCCATCACTTCAGTAAACTTGACTGAACTTGGGTTCAAAGGAACGTAGAAGATTTCACCTCAACATGAGGAGAAACTTCTTTCAGTGAGGGTGACAGAGCACTGGAACAGGCTGCCAGGGGGGTTGTGGAGTCTCCTTCTCTAGAGACTTTCAAAACCCACCTGGATACATTTCTGTGCAGACTAACCTAAGTGATCCTTCTCTGGCAGGGGGGTTGGACTTAGTGATTTCTTGAGGTCCCTTCTAACCTCAGATATCTGTGATACTGTGATACCCTGATACTGTGACTGTACTAGGTATGAGAATGTATATGGAATGGTGAATGAAAATTAACATATTTTTTAAAATGTGGGGGTTTTCTCAGCACATGACTAGCATGTAAGGCACACACATTGCTAACAGTTCCCCAGCTTTTTAGCTCACAATATTTGGGCTTCTGAAAGACAGCAAATGTCAAGAGAACCTGAGAACTATGAGAAGTCAGTTTCACCTTGTTTCCCTGAAAGGTGATGGAATAAATAAACCTAGAAGCAATTTCTGACTTTATGAAGGACAAGAAGGTTGTAGTCAGCAAGGAACAATAAAGGAGAAATCATACTCTGCTGTACCAGACATACTCCAGTATCCAGCTTCAGTATGAGCTGGAGTCTAAGTCAGCCAAGTGGTGTGCTACAACTGACATCGTCAATGCATTATTTTCGATCATTTTGTAGCAGAGTGCAGGCTATGGTTTTCTTCCACATGGAGGGGTGTGCAATCAGCTGCCCCAGGGGTGGAAACATAGCTCCACCATTTGTCACAAACTAATCCAGACTGCACTGGAAAAGTGTCATGCCCCGGAACGTTTACAGTAATCAATGACATTGTTGTGTGGGGCAACAAGGAAGAAGTGTTTGAGAAGGGGGAAAAAGTAATTCAGATTCTTCTGAAGGTTGGATTTGCCATAAAGAAAAGCAAGGCCAAAAAACCTGCACAGGAAATTCGGTTCCTGAGAATAAAATGTCAGGATGGATGCCATCGTGTGCCTATGGACATGGTCAACAAGATAGCAACCATGTCTCCACCATCTAATAAGAAGGAGGCAAGGGCTTTCCTAGGCCTTGTAGGGTTCTAGAAAATGCATATTCCAGGTTATAGTCAGCTTGTGAGTCCAAGTGACCGGAAGGAAGCATCATTTTGAGTGGGGCATTCAGCTACAACAAGCCTTTGAACAGATCAAACAAGAGATAGCTCTTGCAGCAGTGCTTGGGCCTATCCAAATGGAACCATCAATGCAAAACATCCTTTACACTGCAGCCAGGGAGCATGGGCTCACTTGGAGGCTCTGGCAGAAGACATCAGGTGAAACCTGAGGTCAGCCATTGGGATTTTGGAGTAGAGGATATCAAGGATTAGAAGCCCACTATACACCAACTGAGAAGGAGATTCTAGCAGCCTGTGAGGGAGTTTGAGCTGCTTCAGAAGCAGTGGGTACAGAAGCACCTCTCCTCTTAGCACCCAGGTTACCTGTGCTGCACTGGATGTTCAGAGGGAACATCCCTTCTACACATCATGTAACCAGCACTACATGGAGTAAGTGGGTAGCACTGATTACACAGTGAGCTTGGCTGGGGAGACCACCATACAGTGAGTTATCTGAAATGGAAAGCCTTACTCTCCATTTACTGATGGATCCCGTTGTGTGGTAGGAAACCATCAGAAGTGGAAAGCTGCTGTTTGGAGTCCTACACAAGTTGTTGAGGCTACTGAAGGAGAAGATGAATCAAGTCAATATGCAGAAGTGAAAGCCATCCAACTGTCTCTTAGGATTGCTGAGAGAGAAAAGTGGCCAGTACTTTACCTTCATGCAAGAGAAACAGTGGAAGAAGACCAATTGGCAATGCAGGGTTAAGCCCATCTGGCCTGCTTCATTGTGGCAGAACATTGCTGCTCAGGTAGAAAACATGACTCTGAAGGTACACCACGTTGATCCTCACATACCTAAGAGCCATGCTAATGAAGAACACCAAACAGTGGAAGAGGATCAATTGGCAAGATCTTGGAAGGGGACACAACCAGGCCAGCTGACCCAAGCTGGCCAAAGGGGTATTCCATGCTGTATACAAGAACTAAGTGAAAGAAGGAAGTGTGGAGATATTCATCCACTGTGTCTGTTCTCCAGATCAACCACTACGTGTGTTAGAACCCTGCTTCCTGGGAGTGACTGAAGGTCATCTGCTGATGGAGAGTAGAGAATAACATCTCTCTTTGCTTTTGCTTCCACACATGGCCTCTGCTTATGCTTAGCATTATTATGTTGCTTCTACCTCGTTACCCACGTTTTGTTATATTTTCCCCTCTCCCCTGTCCATCTAAGAAGGGGAGTTATAGAGAGACTTTGGTGGGCATTTGGCCCCCAGCCAGGGCCAAACCACCACATGTGTATAAGGCATCAGAGCTATAGATGTCTTGTCAGTGGTGTCCTGTGACAGGACAAAAGGAAATCAGCAAAAAATAACTACATGAAATTCCACTGCAACATTAGAAAGTGCTTCAGCGTTAAAATGCCACCTCAGTGGCTTGCTCAGAGATGTTGTGGAGTCTTTAGCCCCAGAGATATTCAGAACCTGACTCGACACAGCCATGAGCAACCTGTTGTAGTTAACCTGCTCTGAGCAAGACAATGTCAAAAGGTGTCTTGCAATCTCAACTATTTAATTATTTTGCCATTTTCTAAGTGCTGGGTCATTGTATGTGACAATGTTCTGCTGATCATTCCCATCTTCAGAGGAACAAACCATGACTACCGCCTAGATTCAGGCAATAATGACCTTATCCCAGGTGGACCTAACAAGTTCCAGATACCTGGGCAAGGTTCAAATGCTTGACACACTGCAGGGAATGTGCCTGGCTATGGCTAGTTCTGACTCAAGTAATTAGTCTGTAAATTAAACTGAATATTACTGCTATCTCTGGGACAAATCTAAACCTCATTAAACTCTTTCATCCAATTCCACTATTTCAAAAAAAATGGAACTTCCATTCTTATAATTAATTTATCAAGTTAAAAAAATAACCCACAATCAGCAATAAAATTATTTCTGAGTTAAAATATAATCATAGAATCATTAAGATTGAACAAGGACTCTAAGATCATCAAGTCCAACAACCAACCCAACACCACTATGCCCAGCAAACTATGTCCTGAAGTGCCACATCTACACATTTTTTAAACACCTCCAGGGACAGTGACTCTTCCACATCCCTGGGCAACCTATTCCAATGCCTGAGCACTCATTCAGGCAATTTTTTTTCCCTAATATCCAGCGTAAACCTTCCCTGGTGCAACTTGAGAACATTTTCTCTTGTCCTACTGCTAATTATTTTAGAGAAGAGACTCACCTCACTGCAACCTCCTTTCAGGAGGTCACATTGCATAACTGGAGGTTCTACCAATTTGTTTGTTTCTCTCGTGGCATTGTTCTGGCAGTCTGTTAATATGTTGTCATGAGGAGTTTTTGCATCATTCAGGAATTTTTATAATCTTACAGTTATGGGGTGTGGATTAGTAGATAAAATTAGAGACGAGTGCTTTGGGAGTGGGGGAGAAAGAAATTATAAACCCATAAACTATTGCCACATATTGCACTGAAACTGAAAACTATTATTATGAGCTCTGTGATACAGACAATCTAGTATGCAACATAGCAAACACATCTCAAGCTATTAATTCAAACAGTAAAAAATATTTATTAACTGCAATTAAGGTTGGCTTATTTCTTTTTCAACCAAGTACTACTTAACTGCCCTCTGAAACAGCATAACTCAAATTTTAATACTTACTGTAGAGAAAGAAAAATTATAATAAGAAAAGAAAATGGTGATTATAAGGAGCTATTACCACAGTTTTTGTCAGGCTTTGGCATATTTTTATGAATAATATTGTATAGAACATTTTCATTACTCTGACTTTCCTAATATATTGTTTTTATCCTTGCATTAGATTCTATGCTGTCTAAACTGTCTTTAATTTCACTTAAAGTTTCTCTTGAGTGATTCTTCTATCATTATAGATGAATCTTGCTTAATCTGTCCTTACATACACAAATTCAAGTACCAGACTATTTACATTCCAGCTAAAGAGGACCCACAATGAAAGATATTGCTCTAACATTGTCCCCAGGTTATCATAATATAGAGAAGGAAAAAAAGTTGTCATGCAAAATAAAATTGTATTTGATCAACAGGCTTTCTGAAATGGATTTTTTTCCCAGGATTTGGATTTGTAGCAATGTGTCTGTAAACCTTTCCTTTCTGTATCTGCATGTTTTCTTTGAACTCACCTGCCAAAGAATTCTATAAATTTATCAACATTCTCCATTCAATTACTTCTGTAAAATGGAAGTCATTAGAAATATTTTTTATTTTACAGGGATGGTGTATTGGAAAAATTACCAGAAAAAAATATTGTGATACTTGATTAATTCTTACTGCTGACAGTTGTGTTCACGTTTGAATTAGAAATATAGAAAGTAGAAATCAAATAGTGGAGAAAGGCAGAATTTGAGAGTGACTCTTCTCAGACAGAAGAAATAAAGAAGTTGAGAAATAAAGTAGTAATTAGAGTTGTAGAAAATAACATTCAAGAAGAGGAGAAAGGGAGAATTTGAGAGAGACTCTTCTCAGACAGAAGAAATAAAGAAGTAAAGAAATAAAGAAGTAAGGAAAATTGAAATCTTGGGCAGAAGAAAGTTCTGAGAAATAAATAATCTTTTTAAGAAGAACAAAGCTGGCATCTTTCTGTTCTACTGCTTCACTATGTGACTTTCAGGGCTGGACACACTACCTGCATGCTTAGATTTGTCACAACAGTGGAGGCATGTAATACTTTTACAGTAGTGTTTCCTTAATTTCTCATTTTACAGGGCCAAACTGTAGATTTTGCAGATAATATTTATAGTTATCTTTAAGTAAATTAATAATTTTGCTATAATTTTGTTACATATTATGTAATTCTTGATGCTATAGAATTCTTTTTTACTGTAGCAAAATGGCACAGTTTTTCCATGCTTGTTGATGGTGGTTGGTTTACTCATTTGTTCAAACTTTCACCTCATTGAGGCAGTGAGAGAACTGCGCTTCGTACAGTCCACGCAAAGATCATATACCTTCAAGCAAGTTTCTGCAGCAGCAGTGCTACTGGAAGGGACCTAATTAATTCAGAGTTAAGCAGTTCTCTAAATTACATTTAATAAGTGTTGTGTTTAACATGATTGATTAAGACAAGAACGGAGATATATTAGAAGCTGCTGCATGCACAGCTGACTTAGGGCTGGACCTCCACTTCCAACACTACCTTCAGAGATAGGAATTTTTTTCTGGCAGAGCAACAGGTCTCATCACAGTACATGATGAGACAGTACATCATAGAACAGGCCAACACTGAGAGGAAAGAGCTCTGAAACATAACTTCTAGTGCACTGAACATACAAGGTCACAGGCAATTTATTCAGTTTGTTCTGGCTAGACTTGGGAAGCGGCATATCATTCCACCATCCTTCTTCACCATACTTTCTTTCAAAATCTGAAGAACAAAACTGAGTACAAGATTTGGTTCTTAAACAATATTATCACTATGTAATAACTGAGAACTTGAAAATAATTTTTTTCAAGAACTAAGGAAAATATATCCCTTATTCTTTTTATCAAGGTGAGGTTAAGTTTATGAAATACGCTTTTCTCAAGCATTCAGTTGTTTCAGTTACATTTTAAACATGAGACAGCAGCCAATAAACATTGATTTGGGAGTATTGTTGTGCCAGTAGAGCTCAAGAACAGCAAAAAGAGGAAAAGTGTAAAATCAAAGTAATTACCTCATTCTGACCATCCAGCCATAATCACAAAAAACTCAATAATCCCAGGGAGAGGCATGCATATGATGGAACCATGTGGGTGAATAATAGAATCATAGAACCATAGAATGTTAGAGGTTGGAAGGGACCTCCAGTCCAACCCACCTACTGAAGCTGGATCATTTAGGGTAGTCTGCATAGGAATGCATCCAGGTGGGTTTTGAAAGCCTCCAGAGGAGGAGACTCCACATCCCCCCTGGGCAGCCTGTTCCAGTGCTTCATCACCCTCACTGTAAAGAAGTTTCTCCTCATGCTGAGGTGAAGCCTTCTATGTTCAAGCTTGTACCCACTGTTCCTTGTCTTATTACTGCACACCATCGAAAAGAGATTGGCCCCATCTGTTGACACCCACCCCTCAGATATTTATACACATTGATGAGATACCTTTCAGTCTTCTCAAGACTAAACAGCTGAGGGATCTCAGTCTCCACAGAGGAGATGCTCAAGTCCCCTAATCATCCTCGTGGCTCTCCGTTGGATTCTCTCCAGCAGGTCTCTGTCTCTCTTGAACTGGGGAGCCCAAATCTGGACACAGTAGTCCAGGTGAGGTCTCACCAGGGCAGAGTAGAGAGGGAGAACTCCCCTAGACCTGCTGGATACACTTTTCTTGATGCATCCCAGGATAGCATTGGCTCTCTTGGCCACAAGGGCACATTGCTATCCTGTGGAGAACTTGCTGTCCACCAGCACTCCAAGGTCTTTCTCTGTGGAGCTGCTTTCCAGCAGGGCAGCCCCTAACCTGTACTGGTGCATGTTGTTATTCCTCCCTACATGCAGGACTCTGCACTTGTCCTTATTAAACTTCATGAGGCTTGCCTGCACCCAGCTCTCCAGCCTTCAAAAGTAGAGAAAAAGGTATTGCAGACACATCACCTCCTAAAATAGTGATGTCAATAAGTTTGAATCTAGCCTAACCTAGAAATATTACCTCTGGTTATGTTCCTAAGGTGTTTATTTTGGAGAAAGTTACTGTGCAGTAACAGTTTGATAAATCCAGTCTTTGTCCTAAGTCTGCATAACTCCATCCTGTGGCCAAGGATTCAGAAATACTGGACTAATTGAAGTATTGTCCTTCCTCTCTAAAGTTAGAATCCAAATCCTTTTATTTAGCAAAAGTTTAGATGTCTTGTCCAACCTCATTTTTATGGCTCTTTCAACAGTCAGTGGAGTGATTCATCCCCTCTCAGCTGTCTAAAATAGCTGAGATAAATTGTCCTTGAGGGCAACCGTCCTCCTCCCTTCACCAATAGACAAAACAATTAGCTTAGACAAACCCTTTTTAAACAGCTGGAAAGATGAAGTGAAATCAGACAGATCACCTGGAGCATTTCCCTGGACACAGACAGTGGAAGTAATAGGGGAGGTAGAAGTATATTTTTAAACAGACATTTCTCATTTGGTTTTGGTGGGTCTGGTTTGTACTACCTGTCATAAGTGATTAATAGTAGAGGTAATCATTAGCCAGTAACTGCTGGTTACTCCTGAAAAAAGCTGAAGAGGTTAGCTAAACCATAATCCTTCACATATATCATCCTTAGTGAACTTTATAATAAATCTGAAAGCTACAAAAAAAATCTTGAGGCAAAGTCTCTCTTGCTTCCCTTCATTACTAATAGCACTGTCTCTGAAAGAATATATTGATGGTGAAAACATTAACTATGTAAATAAATCATAGAATCATAGATTCATAGAATCAGTCAGGGTTGGAAAGGACCACAAAGATCATTTAGTTCCAACACTGCTGCCATGGGCAGGGACACCTCACACTAGATCAGGCTGGCCAGAGCCTCATCCAGCCTGGCCTTAAACACCTCCAGGGATGGGGCCTCAACCACCTCCCTGAACAACCCATTCCAGGCTCTCACCACTCTCACAGTGAAGAACTTCTTCCTCATGTCCAGCCTGAATCTCCTCACTTCCAGCTTTATTCCATTCCCCCTACCTGATGTCCTAAAAAGTCCCTCCCCAGCTTTCTTGTAGGCCCCCTTCAGATACTGGAAAGCCACAAGAAGGTCTCCTCAGAGCCTTCTCTTCTCCAGACTGAACAGCCCCAACTCTTTCAGTCTCTCCTCATAGGAGAGGTGCTCCAGCCCTCTGATCATCCTGGTGGCCCTTCTCTGGACACGTTCCAGCATGTCCAAATACATGTATAAGTTCTGGAACTCTCTTTCAAAAGAATGAATTATCAGCTTCTCTATGCCATGGTGGGATTAATGCTTAAACTAGTGAACTGATATTCATTCATCATTGGCTTTATAAATACTTGAGAAAATAAAAGCACCAAAGTATACCTACAAGATAAAGCATAGGACATCTACCATTTGAGCCAAGCTCCACTTTCATTGCAAATATGTGCATATGCTAAAACCCATAGTCAATCACATAGTCAATCGCATATGAAAATAATGCATATTTTCCACATTCAGTAGTTTCACCAGTGCTTTTTCTTTTTTTTACTTAAAATCTAAAGCACAGGAACTTGTACCTATCTCAATCTGTGCATGCCTATGTGACTGCCACTGGGTTTTCACACAAGGGAGAGGCAATCATATCTTCTAGTCTTCTGATTAACTTGGAGTTATAGCTTCTCTAAATTATTTCTCTAATCTGTGAAATCTTAGAATCATAGAATTGTTAGGGTTGGAAGGGACCTCAAGGATCATCTAGTTCCAACCCTCTTGCCATGGACAGGGATGCCTCACACTAGATCAGGCTGCTCAGAGCCACATCCAGCCTGGCTTCAAAAACCTCCAGGGATGGGGCTTCTACCACCTCCCTGGGCAACCTGTTCCAGTGTCACACCACCCTCATGGTGTAAAACTTCTTCCTAACATCCAATCTGAATCTACCCACTTCTACTCTTGTTCCATTCCCTGTAGTCCTATCACTACCTGGCATCCTAAAAAGTCCCTCACCAGATTTCTTGTAGGCCCCCTTCAGATACTGGAAGGCCACATGAAGGACTCCTCAGAGTCTTCTCTTCTCCAGACTGAACAGCCCCAACTCTTTCAGTCTGTCCTGTTCTCATGGTCCTTCTCTGGACACGTTCCAGCACCTCCAGATCCTTCTTGTAATAGGGGCTCCAGAACTGGACACAGTACTCCAGGTGGGGTCTCACCAGAGCGGAGTAGAGGGGGAGAATCATCTGCCTCGACCTCCTGGCTATGCTTCTCTTGATGCAGCCCAGGATGTGATTGGCTTTCTGGGCTGCAAGTGATTTATTAACTCCAACAGGAACATGTCCTGCTTTACAGTATGCATTTTGTTATTTAAACAGGAGGAGGCATTTAACAGGAAAATTTTGACTTAACTACTAACCTGCTATCTCTGTCCCTCCTTAATGTGGCTGTATTGTATCTGAGAAAGTTTTCATGCTTCCTCCATGGAAATCCACACATTTTTAACTGAAACTTAAACTTTATAGTACAAATGAAGTTAATCAGGTAATTTAATCAGAAGATTAAAACAGTAGAACTTTACTGTAAATGACAGTTAAAAAATTTTCAGGTTCTCTAAGAATAGTAGTTCTTCAGAATGAATATCCACAACTATGGAGAGGCCTTATTAGTGCAAATGCATTTTAAAGAGCATAAAGGCATTCTCAGTGGCAAATACAGTGAGCCAGAAATCAACAAAACATGAAAACATTAATCTAGATGTGATTTATGACAGTTGCAGTAGTATCTCAATAAGCAAAGTTGCACGATCCACAGCTATATGCTGAGCATGCAGTTTCCATGCTCTGAAGTTTGCCTTTGTGTCCTTGATCTTTCAGCTAAGGACACAATCTCTTTGGAGATTCACCTTCTCACAGAGATATAAGCAGTCTTCCACCTGCTTCATATGATAATGAGAATAAGCTCTCACAACTGCTTCATATCATAAAAGAAACCCCCAGAGAAATGTCATCTATCAGTAAACCATTTAGAAAGATTTATGTAGGATTTTAATTTTTTACTTTTTTTGTTTTTTCACTTCTTGTTAATTTTAGAGAATGGCTTTCAACCAGGCTGATGCTTTTAATTGTTCCCTGTTTATTTTCTCCTAAAAGTTAGAAATGCTGACAGCTTTCCCAGAGGGGACTGTAAAATTCAATAAAAGGACCTAGTTTAGACATGCATGAAGCTTACCAACTTTATTTGTTCAGTCTTAAGAGATTACAGATTCTTGAATCCTACCATTTGTTTGAAGCTGCACTTAAGAAGAACAGCTTTCAGCCTATGCCAGTACATTGAGCACAGCATACAAAAGACTGTGTTGCCTCTAAGTTTCTGTTCTTCATGGTGTATTTTGTAATCCTATGGTGACACAGACAGACCCTTTGAACTCCCAAAGAATGTTGCATAACTGAAAAAAGCTTCAGTACTTGCGGGAAAGCAGTTTATATATCTACATGCAATTGCTACACTTAGATCAACAATATCTATTCTTATTTACAAGTACAGTGAATGCAGAGGAATTCCAGGAAATTCAACAAAGCACATGAAAATTTATAAAGAAACAAATATTGACTTATTTTCTTTATAAATAAAATACTTTTTTTAAAACCTTTCAGTTTACAAACTGGCCAAATTTACAGGAGAAACTAGGGGAAAAACCAAACCAAAACAAAAACCAAACCTTACAAAACAAAAAAAGCCCCAGCCAAACACAAAAATAAGAGGGGGGGGGAAGTAAGAAAAATTAAAGAGAAAAAAGAAAAAGAAAAAGAAAAAGAAAAAGAAAAAGAAAAAGAAAAAGAAAAAGAAAAAGAAAAAGAAAAAGAAAAAAATAGAAAATAAAAAGAAAAAGAAAAAGAAAGAAAAATAGAAAAGAAAAAGAAAAAGATGGAGGAGGGAGAAAAAGAAGGGAATAAAACAAAATAGAAAAAGATAAATAAAGGCTTCCATGGAAACAGATGAGGGACAGTTACATTTTAGTGTTACATTTAATGACTTGGCTACAAAAGCACTTGCATCAATGACAGAAATGTCTGCTAAGTAGTGATGAATGGAAGAAAGGAATGCAACAAAGTAAGCAATCAATTAATGTCATAGTATTTCACTGCACACTCAAGAACTAGCAGAAACAAATTATTTGATAATTATAAATTGTTTGCTGCATTCTTTTACCACTAGAGACAATCTTCATACAGAACAGAAGAGCAGATTTGTTTGTTGCTCTCTTCCAAAAAACCCAAGACCAAACAAAAATCTTGTCAGTAACAGAACTTATGTAACTGCTTTTGAGTCCAATGGAGAAGCAGCATTTTATGTTTTTACTGTAGCTAAAATAATTCATGGAGTGTCTGATAATAAATTCTTTACTGAAATGTTACATTTTGAATGTTATACCTTAACCACAGCAGCCCTGATAAGGAAAACAGAAGAGAAATTGTTTTGGAGCTATGAAAATATATATTGCATAAGTGTTTGTATGAGTTCAAATGTAAAAACAAACAATAAACAAAACAACAAAAAATATAGCTAGGATAATAAATCCTGTCTTGTGTGTGTGATATATGCATATGATATTTCATATGGCCTTGATTACAGTTATATCTTCAATATATCCATTGAATCAGAATCATAAAATTATTTTGGTTGGAAGAGACCCTTAAGTTCATCAAGTTCAACCATTAACGCAACACTGCTAGGTCAGCACTAAACCACATCCCTAAGCACCATATTTACATCTCTTTTAAACAATTCCTGGGATGGAAACTCAACTACTTCCATCAGTAGCCTTTCTATGAAGAGTTTTTCATAGTATCCAACCTAAACTTCTCCTAGTGCAACCTGAGCCTTTTTCTCTTGTCCTACAGTTAGTCGGGAGAAGAGATCAACACCCACCTCACTAAAACCTCTTTCCAGGTAGTCATAGAAAGCAACGAAGGCTCCCCTCAGTCTCCTCCAGACTAAACAATCCCAGTTCTCTCAGTAGTTCCTCATAAGAATTGTGCTCTAGACCATTCATAAGCTTCATTGCCCTTCTCTGGACTGCTCCAGCACCTTAATGTCCTTGGAGTGAGGGGACCAAAACTGAATACAAGTGCTGAGTACAGGGGACAGTCACTTCTGTAGTACTGCTGGCCACACTATTTCAGAATGCTGTTTCTAGGATGCTTCTTGGATACCTGGACACTCTACTGGCTCATATTTAGCCAACAATCATCCAAAAGCCCCAAGTCCTTTTCCACTGGGTGTCTTTATAGCCACTCTTCTCCACTGTGTTGCATGGGGTTGTTGTGGCCAAAGTGGAGGACCCAGCACTTAGCTTTATCAAACATCATACCACCAATCTCAGCCCATCAAGTGAACCTGTCCAGGTCTCTCTGTTGGGCCTCCCTGCCTTAAGTAGAAGGTTATAGACATACTGATACTCAGGCTACAAATAATACTAATACTGATAATAATAGTAGTACCAATATGAATACAAACATGAATATGAATACCAATACTAATACTGCTATTTTATGATTATAAAGTCACAGTAAAATACTCCCTGTCAAGAATAAGTTCCATGAAATATATTAGCATTTTTTCATCCTATCTTCACTTTTGGTAAAACTGAACAGCTGCTCAATAGTCTCAATACTACTTCAGGAAAGTGTTAGCTATCAAAGGAAATTTAGAATTAAATTCCTGGGATTTTTTCTTTCACTACTGCAACAAGAATTCAAGTTTATTAGTTAAACCAGGTGTAACAGAAAAGAGTAACTAAGCTGGAAAGTTCTAGAGTAATGCTTTTTCTTGACCATATTGGAGTAAAATCACTGCTTTCACAAAACTTTACCAAGTATAAAATATTGCAAGATTCCCAATCTCACATATTTCCATTTTTTCAAACGTTTAGATTCTATGTCACAAGCCAGTTCTCAGAATAAAAAAATAACTGTGTATGTTGAATATCTGCATGGGAAATACTATTCTGAATTCTATATTCTGTCCTGTATTCTGAGTCCCAGTAAAATCACCTAAAGATATATGGGGTAAGTTTCTTTGTTTTATTTAAGTATTGGAAACGGCATAGATTTAAAGTGTTGTCACATGTAATAATGCAATAAATGCCGATTCATGGCATTAGACATAACATAAAGAATTATCTTTTTTTTTCCCCCAGAGATTTCTAATATATGTAAATACATCATATACTGAGTCAGTCCCTTCTAATCTTGAGTTTAGTTATTTTGAATACTACAGGAAGAGTAGATGGTTCAATAGGTGTTATGAGTTATGATTCCATAATTCTTTCATTGTATGATGCATTGAATACTGGGGTCAAAGACAATCCATGGCTTTCCTGTTGTGAATCAAAGGGTATGAAGAAAAACAAGATGAAAAAAGGAGAAATTGCAATGTACTTTTAAATAAAGAGGACTGGAGCAAAGCCTGTCTTGTACCCTTTCCATGGCAGTTCCACCACAGGCCAAAGGATAATATGCATTTGTTTATCAGGACAAAGGACACCTAGAGAAGAGGTTGGCAGTGCTTCTCCTGTGGTTCTTGCATTGAAGTGGCTCTCTACAGGCTGACACAGTTAAAGCACAATTTAACTTTTACAAGCTGCTATTCCTGCTATCACTGAAATAAAAATTTAAAATATTTTTAAAAAATCTCACATGGTTGATAGAGCTGACTCTTAAGTCCTTTTGTTTCCCTCACCCTTGATACAGGCTTGAAGGTGAAACTCTTCACATTCTCTGTACACACACAATAACAGAACAGTATGTTGTATCAAAATTAACAGCTGCACTAGCAGTCTAGGCCCTTTATCATCAGCAGAGTGATGATCTGCTTCCTGAGGCAACTCATCCCATCTGCTTTAAATTATTTTCTTTGAATATACAGAACCTAGAAGTGCCTGTATTTCCCCAGTGATTAGTCTAAAAAATGGTTTGGTTTGGTTTGGTTTAGTTGAAAACCCATAGAGGACCAATGCTAAGAGAAAGAAATTTCAGAGGCAGAGCAAAACAGGAACAAGATGCCTTTTTTCCTTTTCTTTTCTGGTGTGTTTGGGGCCTAGGGAGCAAAGTATCCCTTGTCTTTGACTTGCAGAACTTCTGCAGTGCCAAGCGAGGTGCATAGGGGTCATGATGGTCTTATTTGTTCCATCCTGCAGCGTGGCAGGTCAGAGGGACAAGGTGTGACAGCCCCAAAACCAATCAGAAGCTCAGTGGCCGGTACTTTCCTGGCCAGATATCATGCCCTCATCCAAGCTCAAAACTGAGATACCAAGAAAGCAATTTCTTATATTTCATGGTCTGATTGAGTAATAAGCAGTGTATCTACTAGCTAATGATGGCTTCTAAGTATTTGTAGCTCTAAAGTTTGTTCCAAAGCCTATGTAGCCAATAAAAAATATTTCTGTTGTCATATCTTTCCATGGTTTTAATGGTTGCTTGTTATTTACTGACACAAATAGCCAGAGAATGCCTACTGCATGTGAAGACTTTCAGTTTCCACTGCAGTCTATCAATAAGACGTTAAAGATGTGTCTTGTTTTGATTCAAAATAAATAGTATTTTTTTTCCTCATGATGATTTTCTGATCTTACCTCGAGCACACTGTTAATATATGTTGCTGAAAATGTTTTAGAATTTATAATCTATTTTGTTTTGCCTGGGCCACAGATAAACATACTTCTACTTTATTTTTGTCCAAAAAAAAAAAAAAAATCATTGCTGAAACAATTAAAGTTGAAGATTTTTTTGGAACCCTTTCTACCATAATGCAACTTTATCACCTCCTGTGAAATACTGTAATTTTTACATGTTGATTGAAGATAGACCTTATGCAAACACCATTTTAATTCTTTCTTTTTCAGTAATGTCTAATATGCTTAAGTTTTTTTAAGATACTATCCCAATGAAATTCTCTGCCATTTTATACTTGTACACATAAAACTTGAAACCTAAGTGTGTGCTATGTATTTGTTCCTATTAATGACAAATGGACCAAAATTGCTTCCTACATACTCTATCTCTATCATAACTATCATTTTCCAAAATCTAAATTAGGGTCAAAATACAAAAACATGCATTTTTATGTCCTTTTAGAAAACAGCTATGTCTTATGAGCGTCTGACCTATACAAGCTATGCCATTAATACTATATAGACTCATTATAAACAGGTGGAATTTATTTTACCTTTTTTTCACAGAATCACAGAATCATAAGGTTTAGAAAGGTCTAAACCCTCTAAAGGGTTTAGAGGTCATCTAGTCCAACCACCCTGCCAGAGCAGGTTCACCTAGAGCAGGTTGCATATAGGGATGTCAGAGTGGGTTTTAAATTACTTTAAAGATGGAGACTCCATCACCTCTCTGGACAGCCTTTTCAAGTGCTCTACCATTCTCCAAGTAAAGAAGTTCCTCCTCATTTTCAGATGGAACTTCCTATATTCAACTTTGTGCCCATTATCTCTTGTCTGGCCATTGAGTAACACTGAAAAAAGACTAGCTCCATCCTCTGGACACCCAACCTTTAAGTGTTTACAAGCACTGACAAAGTCCCCATCACTCTCCTCCAGGCTAAAAAGCCCCTAGTCCCTCAGCCTTTCTTCATAAGACAGATGTTCTAGTTCTCTAACAATCTTCATAGCTCTCTACTGTATCTGCCTGTTCTTCTTGAACTGGGAAGCCCAGAACTTGAGACAGAAGATAAAAGCCTACTCCAAACACCATTCCAAGGCTTCTTGCAAAAAGAAACTGAGAAAAAAGAGTCACCTCAAAAGTTCATCTTATCTTAATTGTTCTCTGGATTTTAGTGTATTTATTTTAGTGTATTTAGTGTTGAAGGAATTTTATATGACTCATTTAAAGTAATCTTCAAACACTTAGCACAAACAGTTGGAGATTAATTTCACCTCATGTTCATGGAAATTACAAAGAATTTCTTAATTAAAGAACTAAGGAGGGGATCTTATAAATGTGCATAGATATCTAGAGGCTAAGAGGATGGGGCTGGGCTCTTTTCAGTGGTGGCCCATGATAGGGCAAAGGGCAATGAGTACAAACTAGAACACTTGAACCTGAGAAAAAACTTCTTTACCTTGAGGGTGATGGAGCACCAGAAAGGTTACGGAGCCTCCTTCTCTGGAAACCTTCAAAACCCACCTGGGTACATTCCTACACAATCTGATCTACATGACCCTGCTTTAGCTGGGGGGCGGGGAGGGGTTGGATTAGGTTATCTTCAGAGGTCCCTTCCAACTCCTACCATTCTGATTTTGTGAAATTCCGTGTTTCCAAATTTCCATCTGCATTCAAGTAAATTCAGATATAAGAGATAAGTATAATAGGCACAGATTTCTAGGATGACTGAAATTTAAATGACCAATAATCTTGATGCATGTCTTAGTTAAGAGGCACCTTTTGAGTAAAGGCACTGTGTCATGCACTTCCTCTGGCACTTGCAAAGTGATGTAGGGCCACTTTTATTTTTATAGTGTTTCATGTTGTTATTGTCTCTCTATTCAAATAATAAATAGTTCCAACAAAATTAATATTGCAAATAGACTGTAAATCTGTTCTCCTTGGTGATCAACCCTGACTCAGCTAAAAACAGTACCTAAGATTTTTTGCTCTACTTTGAGCACATCTCAGTCCGGGGACATAGGTCACTGTCATCCAAGATCACAGTTCTTGTATTCATAATTAGAAGTGTGGCTTTTGACAAACCTCAGTCGAGTTCTCAGCAGGCAAGAGGAAAATGTGCCTGCCTGATGTCATGTGCAGTCAAGGTCTAAGTGTATACCAGTATCCTTTTCACGCTAAACTGATCCCAAAATATATTTAGTTAGGAATTAATCCACTGTCCCTTAGAGGCCTCATATTTCTTCTCATGAAAAGTAGTATTTACACTGAAAATTGTTTTCAGACCACAAAAGCTAAGTTGTGTGTGTGTATAAATGTGTCTACGTGCGGATACGAATAAGTAGCTGCCATGAATACAATGTAGTAATTCACAGCAGTTTGAAAGGAAATTGAAAGAACTTAGAAGGTTTGGAGTGCTGCATCTGGGATCACATTCCTTCACAACAGCTAAGATGTCTGGGTGTGATGCAAAACGACAGCTTTCTAAACACATTGCATCAGCACTCATAAGTAAAATAATGAAAAAAAAGGAGAGGGGATATCCCTAATTCATCAGCCTTATAAAAGGACTTACACTGAAAATATCCAAATCTCAACGTCACCATTACTCCCAACCAGATATAAACTCATGTATTGCCCTCATAATGATTAAAATGTTGCCAGTGGTACCCTACAGAAAGCAACAAACTGCAAGCTCCTTTGGACCAAAATGCAGTCCACAAGCTGAAAAAACAAAGAACATTTCCATTTGTGAAAGAGGTATTCTGCTATATTTTATGAGGAAAGTTCCCAAAGGTGTTTAAGTCTGTTGGGTCATATTTCCATATTTCTCATGCTTAGCTGTAGACAGCAGGGAGTCCTACTCCAGGCTGACAAGTGTTTGGCAGCTCAAAAAGGTGTGGCCTGCGCTTCTTGGCCAAAAGGGCCACAAGGGCCACAAGGATGCAGAGGAGGAATCAGAAGAGAGGAACCCTCAGGCTCTGAGAGGGGTTCCAAAGAAGTCTTCTCCCCTCAAATATAAATAAATCAAATAAACATGTGGGTTTGGCATCTGTGTGATGCTTTCCTGAAGTCTAAATTGTAGGTCCAACTGATGACTGCTTTGAAATGAGTCACCACTATTCACTGAAACACCATCCAAATTATTTGGAATGTGCCTGGAAGCAGGGATCAGCACTTTTGGATGGTGCTACTTGTGACAAGAATTTGGAACCAATCTGCATCCAGATAGTCAGAACTTGAATCAAATAGTACATTATTTATTTTTATTGCTGCCTGACAACGTCTGTTTCACAGAAATAAAGTATGAAGTTCATTAAAATCAGCTTCAGTCAGAAAGATGCTGCAAAACAGTACTACCTCATGGCATAAAAATTTTTGTACTAGTAAGAATTTCCTTAGTGTTTATAGGACTTGCAAAATACAAGAGATAAAGAAGATAATGTCTACTCACTCTTCACTATCACTAAAAGAAATCTTCATTCTAGACCTTATGACTGAAAGGTAACTAATGTAACACTTCATACTCCTAATATAAGTAATTTGTCCTTTTGGTGAGACACGTGAGTTAGGCATAAAAATAGACTCTACTCAACAAAAGTCATGAGCGTTTTTGTGTAGCTGTGATAAGCTAACGACACACACAAGACAAGATCTTTATAAGAGAGGTCTGTTTCTCTTAAACTAATTGGTGTATTATGGGGATAAAAGACCAGTTTTCAGATATGTTAGTTTTTCATGTTAGGACTCCAAATGGCAGTTTGGAATTAGTTAGCATTCTATTCCACAAATAGCCTCAAAATCTCAGTGAGTTTGTCTACACAAAGGAGCTGTATACCAATGTTAACATGAATTTAAAATGCATTTATCAGTCCCCATTTTCAGATTATGATTTGGATTAATTTTGCACACTTCAGTCATTATTAGATAATCACATGCAGCAAGGGGAAAAGTCTTTTCTGCATGCAGGATGTTCAGCCTTTAAAACAAAATAATGGAAAGGATTCCTGTTTTGTTTTAAATATTGGAAACTACACCATCACTTACTTTTTATGACAGCCTATCATATAACACAGCCAGTGAGGAAGAAAAGCCTTGAATTTGAGTTCCTTCTGAAGCTCTTTACAGCCTAGAATAGTCTATCAGCTGGAGAGAAGTTGAATAGTCCAGAAATTTTCTCTTCCTCTTGCTTAAAGCTATTCCACAATCTGGGAAATACTGCAGCAAGAGCAAGAAAGTAAGCATAGGTCTCAGTGTTTGAACACTCTCAGACAGTAAGTAATTTTCTTTATTAGCCATGCTCAACTTAATGCTTTTTGCCTCTCTTTTCCTAACACTAAGGTTGTTTTCCTTTATTTCTCTTACACAATGGCATGTCTTTATCAGGAGGAAGAATGAATGCCAAAAAGGTAGAATAGAAGGAAATGGAGTGGAATGGAATGGAATGGAATGGAATGGAATGGAATGGAATGGAATGGAATGGAATGGAATGGAATGGAATGGAATGGAATGGAATAGAGGGATGGAATAGAAGAATGGAATGGAATGGAATGGAATGGAATGGAATGGAATGGAATGGAATGGAATGGAATGGAATAGAATAGAATAGAATAGAATAGAATAGAATAGAATAGAATAGAATAGAATAGAACAGAACAATTCAGCTGGAAGGAACCTGCAATAATCTCATCCAACTCCCTGGCTGTTCAGGGCTAACCAAAATTTAAAACATTGTTCAAAATCTCTTAAACACTGACAGGTTAGGGCACTGACTAAATCTCTAAGGCATTTCCAGTTGGTAAATAAATCCTTCCTAATATCCAGTCTAAACCTCCCTTGCTGCAGCTTTGAACTATTCCCATGTGCCCTATCGCTGGATCCTAAGAACAAGACATCAGCAGCTCCTTTTCCAGTACCCCACCACAGAAAACTGTGGATTACCCCTCAGCCTCTTTTTCTCCAAGCTAGACAAACCCAGAGTCCTTAGCTGCTCCTCATGGGACACTCTTTTCAGCCCTTTCACCAGCTTTGTTGCCTTTTACTGCTCGTACTCAAGTACCTTCACAACTGCAGGACCCAGAACTGCACACAGTACACAAGGTAAAGCCACACCAACACTAAAGACAGTGACGTAATAACCCTTTTTGACCAGCTAATTATTCTGTTTGATACACCCCAAGATGCAGTGCAGCTTCTTGGCTGGCAGGGCACAATGCTGACTCATATTGACCCTGGGCTTGACCAGCACCCTCAGATTCCTTTCTGCAGGGCTGGTCTCCAACCACTCCTATCACAATCTGTTCCTGTGCCTGGTTTTACTTCATCATAGGCACAGAATCTGGCATTTGGACTTGTTATATTTCATGCTGTTAATGATTGCCCAGTGCTCCAATCTAGATCCATTTGTAAGGCATCTTGCCCCTCAGGAGAGTTCACAGCACTTCCCAGTTTGGTAGCATTAGTAAACTTACTACCAGTGCATTCAGCACCCACATACAGATCATTGCTAAATGTTATAAACAGAACTGGCCCTAGAATTAAACCCTGAGGAACACTGCTGCCAACTGGGCACTGGCAGATGCAGCCCCACTGACTACAACCCTTTCATCCAGTTCTTCACTCTGCACTGTGAACCTGCTTATTCAACAGCTGAATAACTCGTCCAGACACCTTTGACTACCTTCTACACCTACTGTGGTCTTAAGTCCTCTAAGGTAAAAACAAGGTCTATCTCCTCATCGCTGAACACTCCATACACACAGTAACTGAAGTGAGAGAAAGTTATATTGTTCTTACCTTTTTGTATGTTTTAAAGAGTGATATCCTCCATCATTTATTCAGCTTTTGACAGTTTCTGAAAGAAAAGGCTTAGAAAAAATCCTGACTGAAAGGAAGGATATGGTAGCTGTGTAAATAAATGTCCAAAACCCCAGAGAATACCTGGCACACCCCTGTTACCAGTGTTTACTACCACCTGCTTGCTCAGCAACTGCTTTGTGGATCCTGGTCTTGGGTGTCGAACTGCAGGGAGTTGCAAAGATGAAGTAAAGGCTGCAAATTCTGCACAGCAGATTCCTAAACATCAGGGACAGCTGAGCAGTTTAATACGTATCTCCTTCAGGCACTTGGTCTAAATTGCCATCCTTGTTTATGAGGCAACATCTAGAGCTTGGTTCTAAAAAAATTCTTCATTGAAAGTTGCAGATAAAAATGATCTTCAGTAAAGAATAGATGTTACAAAAATAATCAGCATCATTCTTTTTAGCCATCTATACACATTTATATTATTTATTTAGGCATAGTTTACAGAAAATATGTTTTACTTACTGATAGCAAGTACACCATTGTGGCAATAAGAATTGTTCTGTGGTGAATACTGAGGTATTTTTATAGAACAGCAGGTCATAGCCACTTAAATATTTGAAACATTACAGTCTTTGAAGGTCCTTGGCAAATCTCTTCTGCTGAGCCCTGTTGGGTAGATTCAAAACCTTACCAAGCTATGTTGTATTTTATTACCTATGACAGTGTATTTATCCCTTGCTCAAGAGCAGAAGGTTGTTACCTGTTCAGTGAAGTGAACTAGAGTGGCTGAGGTAAGGGGACCCATTTCACCCCGTGACAAAGCCACTGGGTAAGACTGCTGCCATTTTTCAGGTAATTCCAGGAAGACAAGAGAGACTGCTATTAGCCAACAGAGGAGGGGAAAATACATAGCAGTAGCCAAAAAACCCAACAAATCAACTTCTAAAAATTGCCATAGATTTTTAGAATACGTAAGTCCTGTAATACACAAGGCAGAAGAAGAGACCTGCAATGTCTATCAGCTCTGATAGCCTCTTTTAATTTGTGATGAGGTCTAGTAGATAAGAGAGAACCAGCTAGACAACATTTCATCCAGGAGAAAACAATACACAGCTTCTCTTCAGTTCCAATTAAGATTCTTATCTACTTGGTCCTGGAGCAGAGAACTAAATTTTCCATGACATTTAATAGAAGAAGTTGCTTTACTGTTATTATTTATTTGAGTTTTGACAAACTGTCCTAGTGTTAAAGCAAGTCCTTGTAAAACATAACCCACAGATATTAAACCTTTATGCTTAGAACACCATATATCATGGTAATGTGTTATATATCTTGATAAATATAAATAGTTTAATTGGGACATTCGTGGGGGAGGGGGCATTAATTTAAAAAATCAAAAACAACAACACAACAAAAAAATGTTATTTTGTACAGATGCCTTTTCAGATAATTTCATTAATAACTTCAGCTCCTCAGTTTTATGTGTACCAAAAATGTGAAGCAGCATTCTTCCTGGGCCATTATTTCTCTTTATTGCTCTTGGGTTTAAAATCCTTTTTTGGCATTCTTTTTACTCTACATTTAGAATGTTTTGAGAATAACATTTTAAATTGAAAGGCTGGGTCATTATAGTGCTTTGTTTGCAGAACCAAGTGGCTTGAGACAATGGTAATAGGATAATTCATACCAGCTTTCATTTGGAAATATGTTTAAAATCATTAATAGCTCCATTCTTTTTGCAGGGATTAGTTTCATGCTTAAAACTAAGCATATTGTTGGATTAAGGTCAAATCATTCAGGAAGTTTTTGTTGGGTATACTATAGCCATATAACTCAAGTAATGAAAGAAAAACCTGGAGAACAGACATTGCTAAAATACAGTCTAAGATAACAGAAAACGAAAGATCATACTTTGTGTTGAATTATCAAATCTGACCTCTATAAATTAACCAACAGAAGGTTTCTAGAAAAGTTAACCCGTTCTGAGCCAAAAGCTGCAAAATAGAAAATTACTAAAGCACAGGAAACAAAGTAGTCTTCACATTTGCTGTCTCACTTAAAAACAAGCAAACAAACAAAAATGACAACAACAAAAAAACCCAAGGGAAAACCCCATCAAGGTGGACTTCCAGTAAAACTGAAAGGCAGCAAATATGTATGTGTTTCTCTGCATGGGGCAGTGGAATGAGGAGAGAGATGGTGCAAGGTGACTTCTGTACCTTAGTAAGAAAGCCCCAGCAATAAATGGCTTAATAAAACAGCAGTTTCAACAAGATAGAATAAAAGGAGGAAAATGGATTGTGAGTAAATATCACATCCTTCTAGATGCTTTGAACCCCACATTCATGCAACATCACACAGACCCTGGAGAGGTTTTCCCACACCATAAGGCACAGGTCCCCTCCGTGAAGAGTTTCTTCCTTGCTTCTGTGCCACAGTACTCTTTCACAACAAGCAGAATCATATATCTGCTCCTCACAGATTGTTACCTCTGTCACAATATCCACCTGTGCAAGGTGCACACCAGCAGTTTCATATACAGCAGGTACACATGCTAACATACAGGCTGGCCAAGGTTCTAGGTACAATGCCCAGTAGAGCAAAGAGCCTGTTCAATATCACTACCTCCTTGAATACAAAGTCATCCATGAGGCTGCCAGTATAAACAGCTGAATCAGAAATGCTGGTATGAAAGTCAGGTAAACATTTAGAATCACTGCAGTACCAGGAAGAACCTCCTTGAAAGGAGATTTAAGCTACTGAAATATTCTGCAAGAACAGTGGTAAAAGGGGAATCCTGGTGGACAATACGATGACCATAAGCCAACAATGAGCTGTACTGGACAAGAGGGCCAATGGCTTAGAAGGGGTGTGTTTAGTAGCTTGTCCTCCCCCTCCACTCTGCCCTGGTGAGGCTGCATCTGGAATATTGTGTCCAGCTCTGGGCCCCTCTATTCAAGGAACTGCTTGAAAGAGTACAGCACAGAGCCACAAAGATGATTAAGGGAGCTGAATATCTTCCTTACGAGGAGAGACTGAGGGAGCTGGGGCTCTTTAGCTTACAGAGGAGGAGACTGAGGAGTGGCCTCATTAATGTGTATCTGTATGTGAAGGGCAAGTGTTGGGAGGACAGAGATAGGCTCTACTCAGTGGTGTCCAGAGGTAGGACAAGGGGCAACAGATACACATTGGAACACAGGAGGTTCCACATAAACATGAGGAAAACCTTTTTCATTGCGAGGGTGACAGAACACTGAAACAAGCTGCCCAGAAAGGTTGTAGAGTCTCCTTCTCTAGAGACATTAAAAATCTGCCTGGGTATGTTCCTGTGTGACCTACTATAAGAGATCCTGCTCTTGGCAGGGTGGTTGGAGTAGATGACCTTTCAAGGTCCCTTCCAGCCCCTAACAGTCTGTGATTCTGTGAAAAGGTCTGCAATTCAGCATACTTGTTTGGGCATGAAAATTCTTCAGGACAGTCACATATTGACAAGAAGAGTTAAAAACCCTTCCTCTATGCTTTCCATTAGTTTTCTGAAGCCTGTATTTGGCACTGACTGATCTGCACATTCTGTAAATAAAAAAGGAGCTATGGTGCTGTCAGCCCACATGGGACTCCTGAAGAGATTAGTAAGGATTAATGGGCTTAATTATTTGCTGAAGGCACTTTTCTATAGCTTATATGAAGAAAGAAATTCAAAGCTCCCATACTGCCTCTGTGAACTGAACTCTGTCCACCTGCAAGGGACATCAAAACTGAGCTGTGTTTTAGTGAGTGTAAGCAGGTATCTATTTCCCTTTTCATCCATCTTCCACCTTCTCTCTACATATTCTACATCCAAAACATCTGAAGCTTACCCTGTATTTGAACCCAGCCTGGAGAGGAGAAGGCCCTGAGCTGACCTTCTTGTGGCCTTCCAGTATCTGAAGGGGGCATACAAGAAAGCTGAGGAGGGACTTTTCAGGATATCAGGTAGTGATAGGACTAGGGGGAATGGAATAAAGCTGGAAGTGGGGAGATTCAGGCTGGACATAAGGAAGAAGTTCTTCACCATGAGAGTGGTGAGAGCCTGGAATAGGTTGTTCAGGGAGGTGGTTGAGGCTCCATCCCTGGAGGTGTTTAAGGCCAGGCTGGATGAGGCTCTGGCCAGCCTGATGTAGTGTGAGGTGTCCCTGCCCATGGCAGCAGTGTTGGAACTAGATGATCCTTGTGGTCCCTTCCAACCCTGACTGATTCTATGATTCTGTGATTATCGCCATAGAGCACACACTGGTAAGGTGCAGGAGCCTAAAGCTGCCACCTCCCTTCACAGGGAAGTCCATCATCAAAAGTCAGCTGCTCCAGCTGCTCCATCAGAATGGCAGGTCTTGTCTCTATAGCCACATAAACACCTACATCTCTTCCAGACCTGTTAAAGAATATTTACATCAAATAAGCATATGTGCTATATAGTGTGGCACAGGTATAAACTGCTGTCTATTTGAAAACATTATATTTGATGTGAAATTGTATTCAATAGTTTTACGGTTAATATTCTATAAACGTAAGATAGTCTGTGTCAAAATACATGACTGATTTATTTTCATTTCATTACCTAGACTCACATTCATGTGTCTGAAAATTCATGTTATGTCCATAAACATTACCCTGTTAAACCTCGATCTTGGTGTTACTCTGCTTAGTCCATCCTAGTCTTCTCACATTCTTATTTTACTATTGCATGCTCTAAGGAAAAAGTTACCTAAAAGTATGTTATTTTATGAGTCATTATAAATATTAAATCCAGACAGAACATCTTTTCTTTTAAGTTGAAACTAAATAGAGCAGCAATTTGTGTCTGGGATTATGATAAAACATTTATATGCATGTTGTCTTTTCTTATTTGCTTCCTTTTCACTTACATCTATCCAAAACTAAGTCAAGCCAAAATTTCTTTTCTATTCAATTATGTCAAAGATTTAGTGCTTCATAAGTAAAAATATTTTTCACATCTGTGAAAGATTGCACTGTTGTTCATATCTTAAAAAGAAATACTCTAATTAGAACTGAAAGAAAGAATTTCCCCTTAGTGCACAGCTTTTTCAGGAAAGGAAGAAAGGAAGAAAGGAAGAAAGGAAGACAACAAACAAACAAAACCCAAATAAAAACAACAACCAAACCCAGAGTAAAATCACAAAGAAAACTGGAATATTCTCCCTAAATTTCTTTTGTAACATATTTCATTGCCTAAATTAAGCATAACAGAAAATTAATCTGCTTATGATACTGGTAATACAAAACTAGAAGAATATTTTTAAACAGCACCAGGCTTTGGTCACACTTCTAAAACATGAGGAAATCCAGAAAATATTCTGGATATGAATATTTTGACAAAAACAATATCATCACTAAAGATAGATTGAAAATATTCAAAGGGAATAGTTAGCTTTCTCACAGCTCCTGCTGTCTTCTCATTTTTGGTAAACATTCATGAAATTCAGTCTGTTATAGTAGCACTCAATTTGAACTCTCAACAGCCTGGATCTGTAGTGTGTGGCAAAGTGCCGCACGAAGCCTGCTGTATTATGCCACTGAAGATACTGCTGCTAGTACTCAAATTCCAGACATTTGGGATTAGTTCAGGTCCTAGCTCACACTGAGTGCAGAAGCTACTCACATTGGCAAAAATGAAAGCATCTGTTACAAGACAGCAGTTCAGGAGACCAAGCCTTTCCATACCCAGATGAGACAGCCTTTTGTGAGCAGAATTTCCAAGACAAACTCATGATAAGTTTAAACTGTCTCATTGAAGTTCCCTGCTGTCTTTCTGGATCTGTCCCCAAACCCATTTAAATTCATCTGGAGTCTGTCTACTGACTTGAGGATCAACTCCCTTATAGTCTACATAGCAATGAGATTTTGCTCAAGTTTGCTGCAGGTGGAAATGTTGCTTTCCCACCACTTTTAAAGACATATATTATTATGGGGTAATAAAACATCCTTACCACAGGAAATACTGAGTTTGACACCGTGTTCTGCTAAGCTCAGTGGAGATGGAGGGGCAGACAGCACCAAAAAAACCTTATCAGGCAAAAACTTACAAACTAATCACTAACTTAAATTCCATTGATTTCCCTGGGAAATAAATATATCTAGTAACACACACACCCCCCCATTCAGTCCTGCAGATCTGAAACATTAAAATTTTGCTCAGATAAATCGTCTTGATCTTTAATTTCTCTTAATTTCAATGGGCGCCTGAGCCTTCAGTAGCAGACAGGATCAGGTTTTCTATATCACCTGTGCACAGTCAGTGCAAAAAAAAAGAAGATAAAAAACATTTATCAGTGATATAGTTACCCTGTTTCTCAAGTGACAAGCAAATATGTCCACATTTAGAAGTATTAATACTCTGCTGGTCTGAATGTTGCATTCATATTTGAGTGCCTTCAGAGAGGGGTCTTTGAGAAATAGTCGTCAGCATTTGGAAGAATGAAAGCTGGGCTTAATGATGAATTCAATACAGCAATAGCTGCACTGTGCAGAAGGGAAAAATTAATTGCAGTATCTGCTTCTAATCCTTTTGTAAACCATTTGATTGTTGTTGCTTCTTAATCTCCTTCCAGAATTTCTACTCACTGGCTTAATTTCACAGATGTTTTCAACAAGAGGTGGGTTGTAGCTCTGCTTAGAAGAGCATTTTCAGATACTGTGGGAAAGATTTCAGATACTGTGGCTATTGGAACCAATGGGAATATGTCACTGTATAACTCATCATGGTGACTTGAACAGGCTTTTACTTCCTTTTGGAGAGCCTTCAAAGGAAATGAGTGCAGCTGTGTCTTTTCTGACTTCACAGCAATGAGGACTTTACAAAGTACATGATTGCTATCTGCTTCCAGACACTGGAGGTATTTCATGTTGTGGCTGCACAAGCGGCACTATCGCCCAGCATGTTCCTTGAGACACACTTCCAGTACAAGATGATTCCCATGTCCCACTTCAGTTTTAAACCATAATGTAACTGGAGAAAATGTCACACAATATATGACAACAGTGAGATATTTATCCAGACTGAGAAACTCTCATGAGAGGTCCTCTAAAGTGTTTCCTTCTCACCTCAGAGTTTTGCAATGCCCCAAGCTCTTTTCCCATTTCTAGCCTCTAGCCTCTAATTTGCCTTTCTATCACTACATTCATTCAGCTCAAGCACAATGACCTGCAGCTCTCTTTCTTGAGAGGCAACAGCAGAAATGGCCACTCATAAAGGTTTGTCTCATTTCTTCATTTCAGATATTTTCACATTTTTACTCCCTGTGAAGAATTAATCTAATTGCAACTAATTACTTAATTTGGAATGAAAATCTGAAAAAGTGTGTGGATACCCTATTCCTGGTGCATCTTCTGCAGAGAAACTCAACTTGATGTTCTGTTCTGGTGCCAGATGATGAAAATGGCAACATATCATAGAATCATGGAACAGTTCTGGTGAGGAAAGACCTCTAAGATCATCAAGTCCAACTGCCGACCTAAAACCACTATGACCCAGAGTTCCATGTCCACATGTTTTTTTTAACATCTCAGTGAACGGTAGCTCCACCACTTCCCTCAGAAAGCTGTTTCAATGACTGATCACTTTCAGTAAAGAAATTTTTCCTAAAATCCAATCCAAAACTCCCCCCGCATAACTTGAGGCCATTTCCTCTTGTTCTCCCACTTGATACTAGGAAGAAGAATCCAACACCCACGCTCTTACAACTTTATTTCAGGAAGTTCAATGGGGTCTCCCCTCAGCCTCCTCTTCTCCAGAGGAGAATCTCATTTCTCTCAGTCTCTCCTCATATGACTTGTTCTCCAGACTTCACCAGCTTCATTGCCTTTCATTGACCAACTCAATGTCCTTCTTGCAGTAAGGAGCCCCAAACTGAACACAGTATTCAAGGTGTGGTCTCACTAGTGCCAAGTACAGGGGCATAATCACTTCCCTACTCATGCTGGCCACAGGACCAGCCACAGGAGTGCCTGATACAGGCCAGGATGTTGTTTGCCTTCTTGGTCACCTGAACACACTGCAGGCTCATGTTCATCCAGTTCTCAGCCAGCATCACCAGGGCCTTTTATGCCAAGCAGCTTTCCAGCCAGTTAGAGCTGGAAAGTGTGTCAGAATCCTCCTGATTATTATATTGTATTTGATAGAGCTCCAAACAAAGTTGTAAAGACAAAGAGAGTTTAAGCACCTCAGAAATGGAATTTCTCTCCAAAGAGTATAGGCCAAGTTCTTGCTGCTCTAAAGAAAGTGGTATATTTGCTAATGAAGATTTTGTTTGTGTATTGCTATGTATTCCTGCTATTCCTTTAGTGGTTGCAGCACCCAATAATACTTCCCAGGCCCTATAGAGCTCACAGAATAGCTTTGGGGGCTTTGTTTTTACCAATGATTTGCTGCTAGCAGCCAGCTGAATATGTCACCCATGCCTACGGTTATATGTATGAAATAGGGTTCCATGCTGTGCTTTTGTAATGCTTTCTTCTCAGTTAGAAAGATGGTATAATAAAAAGAGTCAGAGAGTGGAGTGGTTTTTTGCTTTTTTGATTTTGACAGAAAAATAGTTTTCTGAAAAATCATGTATACTTCCCTGAAAATTATTTCATTTCCCTGAAAATTATTTCATTTTACTGAGCCACCTTTTTTCACTTATTTTTTAAATTTCAACAATACTGACTTTAGTAAGTTAAGTGCTGGCTTCTGAGACTTCTACCTCCCTTTAGCAGATGGATCTTTCATTGCTTTGAAAAGCAAAACAAACAGAAGGGCTTTGGGTTTCCCATGTGAGTATTGCCTAATTGCAAAGAGGTTTCTATTCCTGTTCAGCCTTTCTGGAAAGGAACTTCTGTTATCGGCCATCCTGCATGAACAAAGATACCAGCAAATTCTGAGGAAGTTCTGGTTAAATTCATACTGCCTCAATGGGATAAGAAAATGACAGTGACACCTCTTAGCCAACATACACAAATACAGAGGGCAGTGTACTCCTTTCTTTTGAAAAGCATGAAAATAAATACTGACATATGGACAGATGCAAAGAAGTTTTGAAAATTGAGATTAATTTTAAAAATATTTTTAAAAGAGACACAAACTGTAACCATGAATATAAAATCCATAGTCCTGTATTATAGTTAGAGATTCTGAACTATTAAAGAATTGGTTTTCCCATAGACTGCTTTGCTAAAATACAATGAACTGAGTTTCTCTCCTGTTAAAGAATTATGATTTACAAACTCAGATGCGAAATTTAACACAGTTCCTAACTTCAGATCCTTGGCTTTTGTTTGACTGCCTCTAAAAAAGTAATCCCCTGTACTTCCTGGTATCTTGATGAAAAAAGCAGACTTAGCTCCTAACAGCTTGCTGAAACATCCTGGCTGCCCACATTGCTTTTGGGGCAGACTCACACATTGCAGTGAGTTCTACAGGAAAGAGCAACAGGAAGACTCAAATCCATGACTGTAGGAGTCTGTGCATCATCTCAGAGGGAAACTGCTCCCCTTTATCCCAGCATCTGACCTCAACAGGTCAGAGATCACAAAACAGATACACAAATTCCCAGATATTCAGCTTTGTATATATTATTTCTGTGCAACCCCAAACATTTAGAGAGGAACACTCAAACAGGAACTTTGAGCCATGTAGTGAGCACTCAATCCCTGTTTGCCCACACAACTTTTAACTTTTTTCTCTCTGTGCTTTTGGTTCCGCATTTAGAATCATAGAATCATAGAATCAGTCAGGGTTGGAAGGTACCACAAGGATCATCTAGTTCCAACACTGCTGCCATGGGCAGGGACACCTCACACTACATCAGGCTGGCCAGAGCCTCATTCAGCCTGGCCTTAAACACCTCCAGGGATGGAGCCTCAACCACCTCCCTGGACAACCCATTCCAGGCTCTCACCACTCTCATGGTGAAGAACTTCTTCCTCACGTCCAGCCTGAATCTCCCCACTTCCAGCTTTATTCCATTCCCCCTAGTCCTATCACTACCTGATAGCCTAAAAAGTCCCTCTCCAGCTTTCTTGTAGGCCCCCTTCAGATACTGGAAGGCCACAAGCAGGTCACCTTGGAGCCTTCTCTTCTCCAGACTGAACAGCCCCAATTCTTTCAGTCTCTCCTCATAGGAGAGGTGCTCATTTAAATGTGTGGTATTTTCAGGTGATCTCTAAAATTGTGACTACACCTTTTTTCAGTACCTTGGATTTATAGAAATCACAGTTATTTAATTGTCCATGTAGCATTTGAATTTCAATCTTTGTTGAGATAGAAGGTGTAAGCAATGGTCTCCTGTTCTTATCTGTCTTTGCTCCTTCCCGTATCTTGTATCAGTGGCTCGTGCAGAACAGAGTACTGTGATTGACGTCTTGCTACTATTCACATGCCCTATAGCCCTGAGCTAGTTAGAGATAGGAAACATTGCAGACCAAAAATATAGCTCTCTTTGCCTCCAATAACACTAAAAATCATGATAGAAACACTGGAAAAAATACAAATAAGAAGATTTTCAAACAATGGAAAAGAGCAGCTCTGATAGCTTCTCAGTAACACTTCTGCTTACCCACAGAGGGATCCCAGCAGCATTCATGAGCAGCTTTACACTCATATCAGCTCACTGCCACTGGCAGTTATAACTGGCAGTTTTGGGGGACTTTTTTGTAGATTATAGTGCTTTAGGAAATATCAGAATGCACATGTCTCCTTCTCCAATTCCATTAGTTATAATGATCTGGTTGCAGGTTGAGGAGAGGAGCTGATAAGTACAGCACAAAAAACCCTCACAGCTTTCTACTAGAATCCCTTTTCTAAAAGATGCTGATGCCTAGCTCAATGGTCTGATCTCTTCTAAAACGCAGTCACCTCAACAGCTCAGAGTAAACCAAAGTTCTCACCTCATTCTCATTTTCTGCTCTGCTATCCTTCACATTAGTACCAGAGGCAAAGAGAGGGACGCAAGTTTTACTCTGGTAAGTGAACTGCACTGCAGGTTAGGATGCCTTTATTTATTTTTTGCCTAGATGAATAAGCCTTAGATTATTAAAATAAAGCTCATTCTCAATAGCAGAAACAATATTCATCATGGAAGAGGGACACATTCAAAGGGAACTGGATAAAATGCAGGCAGTTACAGCAGTATCCGTATAACTTCTACACCCACTTGCAAAAGAGGCGGTTGAGGGGGCAAGAGATCATTCAGATCTTTAGATGGCACCTGGCTTCATATAACCATTAAGTCCCTAAGATGGAGACAGCACAAAGGAGACTCAAATGAGATGTAGCTTCTAAATATCACCAAAGTAGCAAAGTCAAGGAGCGTAGCCTGGCCTCAATTTATTCCCCGAATATTCTTAGAAAGAATAAAAATTACTTTGATCATTTTGGTTATGTGTATAGAAACAATCTGTTCTTTCATCTTGCAACATGGAATATTGTACTGAAAGCCAATAAAGTTGTACCTCATTAAGTATGTCTTTAATGTTTTTCATGTATAAAGAATCATGCATGTTTTTTCAGCTCCTGGACTTCATTGTTTAAGAAAAAAAGACATACATAAATGATGAATGATCCTAAATGGATGTCCTGTATCACAAACCAAATAGAAAATAAAATGAGTGAAATGAGAAATCTAAAAATTAATAAGAGACCAAATCAAAATTTGCAAGTATCTCTTACAGTTCTAGTGAAATGAGTCAATACAATTTCTCTAACTCCATTTCATCTGCTCTGTCAATGTGAACACCTTCTGGAACACTGAATATATTCAAAAGTTGGAATTAAGCTGCCAAGGTTGTCAAGCAACAAATGGAGTTTCCTGAAAGAAAGCATTAAATGTAATTACTAAACTCATAGGTCTAGTGAGAATTCCTGAAAGAAAAATTTCAGTGTTTCAGTCACAGACAAGTTACTTGCAGAAATAACAAACCTGTGAAGTGGGTGTCATGACAAGATCAAGAGAGAGACATTGTTTGGTCCTCATTTGAAAATGTTCCTTTGTTAAAGTAAAAAAAAAAAAAAAAAAAAAAAAGAAAAAAGAAAGAAAGAAAAAGTAGAAGTTGCAGTTGCCTTTTTTTTTTAAGAGTGAGAGAAAATTCCTCCAGTTTGATCCACTTTTACCTCATGTTGTTGTTTCTTTTGAAATTGATCCCTCTTATACATAGTCAGCACAAGGACCAGGGACACTGAGTGCTGCAGTGAGAGATGGCTGCAATATTTGTAACAGCAGTTGGGTGCAATATTTACTGTTTACTTCAAACAAGCACCTCAGTCTTGTCCTAGGTCACAACTCCAAAGTGGATTACCTCTTGGCTCAGTATAGAACTCCTAAACCTCGCACTGGAGGACAGTCTCTCTACGTCTGAAATGGTTACTTCTCTATGGATAGACTACAATTTCTCTCTGAACTGCTCACTTAGCCAAATGTGCTATGCTCATAAACCAGGCAAAAGGTCGGACGTTTTTCCTGCTTATTGCTGGACCAGAAATCTTCCCTTTGATTGTACAAGTATGTTACCAAACAATGCTAAAAGGAGTTCAACACGTAATGCAGTGAAAGCAAACTATATGAATCTGGAAGGCAGAAGGCCTGATGAATAAGTCTGGGGTCTGTGGGATAGGATTTCATACTGCATTTTTTTCTTGTCATAGTGTCTATGAGAAACTGGAAAACATGTAGATATCTGGCTGGAGGATTCAGGCCTCGACCTTTATTAACCAAGATGGTCCAACAGGATAGCAGAAAGCAAGTTAGTTATCTAACCAAAAAGCATGATTCATCCACATGACTGTGACTCAGATGACCTGTGAGCATTATTTTTATTTGTCAGGTTGCTGAGTTTGAAGGATAAGAAAGCCTGGCAGAAACATACCTATGATGGCCAGCATATTTAGTCTCTTGAAGGACTGTATAACTTAAAAAGTGCTGCCATGCATTCAATAAAAGTTTCTAATATGCCCAATTGTTGAATATCTCTGGGTCCAGTTATAAGCTACTGAGATCCCTTTCCTATTTGTACTGATGAGCTGGATACCAAGCAATCTTTCCTTATTTGCTATTCCTTCTAGGCCAAATTATCAAATTCAGATTCTTCCCAGAACTTCATCTGAAAGCAGCAGGAGTTTTACAAAAACAATGTGAAAGCAAGAACATAACTGTAATTTTGTGTAACTGGAATGGAAGCAGCCAGTGCTGGACTTAGCTCAGTGTTTTCCTCAGTGTAATGTGCAAGTACTCAGCACATACTGACACTCTGGCCTCGTGCTTTGGCTGTCATTGTTTGTATAATAAAACAAGAACACCTAAAAAGTCATTGACTTGATGGGAGCTTTTCCCTGGCTTCAAGTCACAACTTCTGCTGCTGATGCAAAGTAGCCCTGTTCTGCTCTGTTTCTCACATAAACCTCATAATTGCTGTCTCTAAACACAACCCACCTGAGTCACCAGATCCACTAGCTTTCCACTGAAAAATTAGTTTTCCTTCTTAGAAACCAAATTAATTTAATAATTTATAGACAATGACTCACTAAAACAATCAGTATAACAATTCTCATTCATCAACTTCTCCTAATAAGGAATAGAAAGAAAAATTTCCTTTGATGTAGGTTTTCTTATTTACAACATAGCTTATACAAACATTTGCTCATATGACTTCTGACCATGCTTTCCTGATAAATCATTTCATTTGTGCCCTAAACTATGGCCTCTTTTTTCTGCTTTGCTTCTTATTTTCTGTTCACTCACCAAAAAATGGTTAGGTTTCTTCCTTACTATCCTTTCCCCTTCAGTTTTGTAAGCCTATTACTACATAATCAGAAAGGATATACTTTTTCAAGATGTTAATTTAGTTGCCTTAATACATATTCGGACAAATACATTAAGACAGCACAATGAGGTACCTCTAAAGAAGGAAACAAAATCAATCTGTCATTTCATGCCATTCACTTTCCTTGTTCTAAGCAATAATTGCTGTGTGGCAGCAAAAATGCTCATATCATCCCAAAGTTGGAGTGGTGTAGGAACAGAAAATACTGATGGCAAGGAGAGGCTGGACAGTGTCTTTTAGTGGACATGTCATTTCACAGGATCTTGAAGTAGTCAGCATCTACAATTTCAGTCCAAGATGAACAGGTGTCTAAAATTCAGAGCTGTCCTGCATTTTTGAAGATATCTAAGGTAGCAATCATTTTATTTACGTGAGTATGCACAGAACATATTTGACAGCATTTGCCAGTAACTTTTAGAATTTAAAAAAAATAGAGGGAACAGACCTGGGGAAAAAAAATCATACAAACACACATACATGTACACATATACATCTGTTTGTACAACCAGTCCTGCAGAAGGGACTATGGCAATAATATACGAAGTGTTTTCAGATAATTGACACACTTGCTTCATTCCCAAACTTGTCAACATGGATCTTTCCTGTTGGTTCTTTATCTATTATCAGGCTTGCAAGATGTATTTAGGAAATGTTTTTATATAGTTCAGATAATTGGTAAGAATGAAATATACATGACCTGGAGTGGTCATGTAGGACCAGAGAAGTTTGATTGTGGGAACTAAGCAGAACAGTGATTTGGTAAAACTATCTGGATCAAGTTGAAAACATCTCTGCGAAGACTCTTGCAACTGAGACTCCTTTTGACATTAGACAATGACCAACCATTTTGTTTGAGAGGTCTAATTCCCTGTTCAAGCACTACATTTTCCTCAGTTGTTTTCTGTTAGAGAACCAGAATCCTGCTAATCTTCATGTGTCTGCAAGTCTCGGGGAAGTTGTCTGGTTTTTCCACCCCCAATATCCTTTGTCAGAAGAAATTCTTGTGGTAATTCTTTGCGTAATAATGTAAATTGCCTATTTTAGCTAAAAAAAAATTAAAAATTCTTAAGTGCTCAGTATCAGCATAGCAGCCCATCATAGGCCATTGGTATTCCTAATCACATAAGAACGTTGCTTTAGATGGCCAGAGGCCAAGTCTTATGTTGAAAATTGATTTGCCTGATTTTTTGAATTCACTTCCACTTTGTTTAAGCAAAATCACACAGGTCAAAGGTCAGACTGTAGTCTCCAGCATGTCGTCCTGATACATTTAAAGGCTCATGTGGGAAATGTACAAGCATGGCATTAATAATGCTCAACAAACAGTCTTTTTCCCAGAAATGAGGGATTTCATCAGGATGATGAAATAAACAGAGCAATATTCATGAAACAGAATTTGTGCAAAGATGAGAAATGGTCATATATCCTGCTGTGTAATTTCAGAGCATGAAGACATCCCTAGAAACTACAGGACATTGTAACACATCCTTCAGTACTAGCTTTGTAGAATACTGAAAATACAAAATCTGGAAAATTGCGAACACTCTGCTCTGTTCTTTGGCCTGCCTACATAAATCCATTCTCTGTATTCTGCATGATCTTACTTCCATGATCAATGTATGGTTTTTACAACCATAGAGATTTATAGTACTGCAGAACATTTTCATAGGAAAGTTCTTTCTAAGTGTACTGAGAATTATGTGAGCTGGACAAGCCAAAAAGTAACATACCTGAGTTTTCCTTAGGCTTTGGAAAGTTGGCAGCATTCAGCAGCCCTTTTACAGAAAATGTCTCTATGGTATATTTTAGTTTAAAAATAAGAGTATCTGTTGAACTGAATGTTTTCTAAAAAGTGCTATAATGTAAGTTGAAAGGCCTCAGAATGTATCCAAAGAAAGAAATCTTCATTTCATCCTTCTGTTACCCCTACATATGCTACGGAGTCAAAAATACCCCACAAAAATGAGTGTCCAGAATGAAAAAAACAATTCAAAGGACATTTTGTATAGAAACCAGCTTAAAGAGATGAAAATTCTGTTTTACTTCGGAAAAAGAAGAAGTTACAAACCTCTAGAACTGTGGCACAGAAAAGTGATGCCTGTAGTAACCTTCACAGAGTCTTGGCTTAAACAAAGCATTTCCATTACTTTATGAGTTCACCAGAAGATAGGTCTAATCCAATCCTGATGCAATACAATTAAAGTCCATGAAATAACTCTTTTGCACCTTTGTACCTCTACTCCTTTACCACTGTCTCCACATTTCCCTTTGTCACTCCCATCTCTGCACTCAGTCTCAGTTCTCTCTCATAGTGCTGCAAGAGCTATGCTTTGATATGCTCTCTAAAATCTTTCTAAAATCTCTCTAAAATCTCTCTAAAATCTAAAACTTTCTCCTTTCAGATGCAGTCCTATCTCTTTGTATAACTTATTACTAGATAAAAATTTTATAATATCACTATATTTAACAATCTGACAGGTCCAAAGAAGGTTAACATTTTAGAAAAGCAAAACATTTCAAGGTATCAGATAAACATGTCTAGCTTCAGCTAGCAGGCAAGAAAGGGATTCTGCTAACCAGATGGTTATATTTATCAGCATTATCATTGAGGCTGGGGCTAGAGAAAAAGCATATTTTCATGGTTATATTTAGCAGCATTATCATTGTGGCTGGGGCTAGAGAAAAGGAAGCCCTTACTACAAGGGGACATTGAGTTGCTGGAGCATGTCCAGAGAAGGGCAACAAAGCTGGTGAACTGTCTGGAGAACAAGTCTTATAAGGTGTGAAACTGGGATGGTTTAGTCTGGAGTAGAGGAGGCTGAGGGGAGACTTCATTGCTCTCTACAACTGGAGGTTGTAGTGAGTTAAGTGTCGGTCTCTTCTCTGTAGTATCAAGTGATAGAACGAGAGGGAATGGCCTCAAATTGTCAGGGGAGGTTTGCAGTGGATAATAGTAAACATTTCTTGACTGAAAAAGTGGTCAGGCATTGGAATGTGCTCAGGGAGATGGTGAGTTCACCATCTGTGGCAGTTCAGGCTGGGTGCCAGTAAGGTGGACACAGGAAACAGCGTGTTTCTACCCAGAAATCCCATGACCTATCAATCCATCTGCAAAGTCACTCTCTTCCCCTTTCTTCCCTCTCTGCTCCCATGGGAGGTGCTCCCTCTCAGATAACAATAGGGGAGTATCCTAAGGCCTCTTAGGCCTGTCTAGGCCTAATGCCAGGAGGAGAAGGAGGCAGGGGGGCAGTCTCAGACCTGGCCAGCCTGAGGCTAGTCTAGCAGTGGGGGGGGGAAGAACGAGCCCTGGGGGTTTGGGTATGCCCTCAGGTGGGGACAAGGGAAGTGTTGGGAGGCCTTTGGGTGTGGTGTAAGGGACTCTATACCCTTTGGGATATCTTTGCCACTATGCTTTGTAGTTTCTGTGAAACACCAATTGCTTTTCCATTTACACTTTCCATCACTTTCCAAACCATTTGTATGAGTGTTATTCTTTTGTCCCTCCCTGGGTAATAAAGGATCTCTCTGGCTCTAAACCAGAACACCATCATTGGAGATGTTCAAAAAACATGTAGGCATGGTTTAAAGGCCCTGGAGGTATCAGGTTGATGGCTGGACTCAATGATATCAAATTTGTTTTCTAATCAAAACAATTCTATGATTCTGTGGTTCTATATAAACTATAAATTTTGATCTACTGAAAATCTGCTATCATGCCTATTCTACAGCAAATATATCAAATTCCTTTGGTGTTTTCTCACAATCATTTTCACACTCTGACTGACGGATCACTACCCATTCTTGTCACACTGCTATATGTGTATTCACTAAGCCAATTTTTTTTTTTCCTCAGCTAATGGGACTCCTAACTTGCATCCTACTCTAAATGAGGGAGCACAACAAGTTTATAAGAGCCAAAATCTTGCTGGCTTCATAACATAAAGAATGAAATGCCATATATGACCAAGTGGATTCACAAGTTTAATGATGAAGCTTGTAGACCTGAGTGGCTCTTATAGACCGAACAGCCAGATGAAGAAAAATTTGCATATTAAAGAAAACACTTAAGGATATTAGAAAAGCAGGGGGGAAATATCACCTTCAGGGAATTCTTAGCCACAGTCATGGCACAGTCATCCTGGAGAATAACTTCAAGTGTTAGGCTAGAACCATCACTGATTTCTATAACAGTTCAAGCTTCCTTAGCTTGCAAGAAAATCAGTGCAAGCCTGGAAAGGAAACATCATGTAACTGGGAGCAAAGAAGTGAGTAGGATCAGATACATGATTCATTTCAGCAATTTCTACCTAAGCCCCAGTTTTCATGACTCTCATGGACAGATGGAAGTTACATAGTCTAAAATATACATAACAATATCATATAATAAATAAAATCCAAGAGATTGGTAAAATGGAAAATTTAAAAGTAAATTAAATTAATTAAAATTAATAATAAAACCTCTGCAGATGTCAATGGATTTGTGGAGAGTGATTCTAAGGATGAAGCATACTTGTAGCAATAAAATATGTTTAATTAGTCGTAAGATTTAGCGCATGTTTTGTGCTTCAAAGAATGAATTCTTAAAGACTGCAAATTGTTACCCAGGAAAGTAGGTGTGTATGAATTAAGGAATCAAACACTATTTAATCATCACGTGGAGAGTGTGTGTGTGAGTGACTTTAAGTATTTATTTAATATTTAACAGATAGATATTTAATATTTAACAGAGAGATAATCCTCTCTACTTAAACTACTTTACAAATAATGCCAGACTACAAAAAAGTCCAAGCCAATAAATCCCTCCTCTGTTAAATCATTACCTTTTTACATCAAACCTATCTTCAACTTTTCAAGTAATCTCTAACAAGCATTCTACAATAATTTTGAGATTTGTGTAATTCACAGCTCTTTATTTCTGAGTAAGATCTGTTAGTATGACATGAGCAGTATCTCCAAGACAATGGAGAGGAAACATCACAGAATAGTAAGGGTTGGAAGAGACCCCTGGAGAATATCTTACTCAACCCCTCTGCTAAAGCAGGTTCTCCTACAGCAGGTTGCCCAGGAACGCTCCTAGGTCAGTCTTGAAAGTTGCCAGAGAAGGAGACTCCACAGCCTCTCTGGGTAGCCTTTTCCAGTACTCCATCACTCTCAAAGCACAGAAATTTTTCCTTGTGTTTATTTGAAACTTCCTGTGTTCTAGTTTGTGCTAACTGCCTCTTGGGCAACACTGAAGATTCTGACCCCATCCTCTCGACCCCCACCCTTCAGATATTTATAAGAATTTGTTGCAAATAAAAGGGAATAAGGCAAGAAATTAATATAAATATAAATTATTTATTCATTTGTCTCCACCTCCCACTATATACAACTATATACAAAAGTTATAAAGATTCAGTATTTGGTTGAGATATTGTCTTCACAATAGGAATGGCTACAAATGGTTTGAGAACAGTGTTAGGAAAAAGATAAATCCAAAAGCATTTCCATAAGCAAGTAAGGGAAGCAAACGAGTTTTCTGAATTTGATAGCCCTAAAACTTTCTTTAACGATGATGGATTAGAGAGTATACAGAGCGCTTTTGTGCTTTATCTTCAGGTACACTGGAAGAGAGAATTAAAAATTACTTATCAAGTGAAATATGTGTTGTAAAACAAATTATTTTTAACTCAAGAAAATCAAAAGCTAATTCCTACAGTAGGTCTGAATTATCAGTTGCTCAATTATAGACAAACTCCTCCTCGGACCGCGAAGAGGCAAACGCTATATGTGAAACCTATGAAATAATCCTATATTACTCGGTGGTGTTGAGGTCTTAAATGGTGTACATTTTCTGACTTGGGGTGCAATAATTATTGGAAGTACCTACACAAATCAACAATCTAGAAAATACAGCATTTGAGAAAAGATCTGAAAAAAACATTTAGGAAATGTGAAAAAATTTAGGAAATCAAAGCAAAAATCAAAATATATCCCAGGGGAGACAGAAACAAACCTTTAAATAAAATATAAAAGGTGAGAAATAATGAACTTTCATTGAAGCAAAGGAATTTAAAATAAATATTAGTAGAAGTGATCTAGCAATTAAAGCAGACAAACACTAGAATAATTAACCAAGTGACACTGTGGCATTGCCAGACATGTAAGAAATACCAGGACTGATCCAGCCCCCTGGAGAAGGGTGGCACAGTGGGGAATCTACAAGAGAACCATGAAAAGGTGGTGGAGTCGCCATCCCTGGAGGTGTTCAAGAAGGGATTGGACGTGGCACTTGGTGACATGGTTTAGTGGTCATGAGGTCTTGGGTGACAGGTTGGACTTTGATGATCCTTGAGGTCTTTTCCAACCTTATTAATTCTGTGATTCTGTGAAAAGCCCCTTTCAGTCTTTACAAGTTTCTGAATCTATTCCTTAAATTTCTTAAAACTAGTCTTCAGAAAATGAGGTATAGTATAGGTCTAATTAGGCTTTTTTCCTTGAAGTAAAAAAAAACTTCAACAGAATGATCTGAAATCTGAAGACTGGAAATATCTGTCTGGGAGCTACACTGTTCTTACCATCATTTGCCAAATCAATGCCTTTGATACTGTCTGCAAGGATGAAAGGGGATGAGATGTGAGAATGACTGGTCTAGGCTCTGAAATTTTGCTGCTTTCCTTTTCTCTTCAGGCAGAAGTTGTTAATGCAAAGGAGGTAAACTGTATCAATAAACATACATTTCACCAAATTATGTAAACCAAATTCACTGTTTTGCTTTATGTCATTGTCATTATTGAAAGTGGTGCTGAGTAGTGAGACCTCAAAAATTTTCTTGCTCATTCACTCTTCAGAATAATGAACTCTCAACTTCAAACTTTTCTATTTACAGAAGGGAGATAAACAACTGACCTGAATTCCTTCAATGTGCACCTGTTGAGTCTTTTCGATTCCAGCCTGAGATTTACAAAGTTGTTCAAATTCTTAAGCTGTGGAGACTTTAAAGGAAACAAGTTTACTGGTATTAGCCTTTTTCCAAGAGAATACCTTCTGTCAAGTCCTTAAATGTTCACCACCATTTTTGATATGACACAGGCAAAGCACCAAGGAATCATGCATGTGAAAAGAACAAATAGTAAATGTTATTCACTTCTCCACAGTCTACATCTGTCAACCAATGCCTTGTTTAACTATTAAAACACAAGGAAGGAGAAGAAATAAATAAATGAAGTAGGCTGTGAGGAAAAAAACAGACAAAACTTTTTTTGCCTGTTTTTATAAACTGAGTATTCTGCAATTAACTTTTTATTTGGAAAATAATTAGTACATTTATTAATAAAAATTATCATTCTCATTATGACATAAATTATCATTCTCATTGTGACATTATTTTATTTATACAACGACAGAGCTCAAGGGTGTGGTATAAATTAATATAATGAATATAATTTCTTGGAAGAAATCAAAAGTGACTATTTTCCTCTGTCTATTACTTTTCTATATGGCCTACAATATTTTGTTCTAATATATTGATTTAATAATCTTTTTCTTTTTTTTTAAATGCAAATCATGTGTGCAAAACATTTCTTCCTCACGTGCTTTTGAATTTCAGTATTTGAAACACCAAGTTTTCTGCCATCTAGGTGGAGACTACTTGGCACATCCAGCTGAAAGTAAATGAAGTGAAAATAAATAGTTCAGTAGATGAGCAGCTCTGACTTGACCAGACTTGAATGATGGAAAACATTTTCTGTATCTTGGCATGTGAGGTCTATAAACAAACTTCAGAAGAACAATTGAATGTTAAGATGGAGATCATTTCATCTCTCAATCACACTCAAAGTATTTGTAGAAGTCATCTGTTTTTAATGAGCAATTTTGGAAATAGAATACAAAATACATTGTCAAATCTAGGTTTTGCTTTTTGCCTCAGATCTGGGTCACCAAAGCATCACTAGTTATGTAACCTGGAAGGCCACCCTGGTTCCTTCAGAAATAACCTTTTGTCAGAGGTTTGTATGTCACTCTAGACAGATTGAAGCAAACATAGCCATCCGAGGTTTAGATTCCACTCCACTGACCTCAGCATCATTCCTCCACATTTCTCTCAGTGCAACAGATAACAATATCTACTTGTGTAGTTTGGAGATTATATCTCAGATGCACTTCTAGTCTGCACTTGATGCCTGCCACAAGGATCTCAAAATGCATCTCACACACTCTCCTCCACATCTGAGATTCAACATACAGGCTATTTCTCAGTCTGCCATGGGTTTGAACTCTCCACTGGTTTATTGCATGTCCCACACACTGGTTAACTGACTTAAATGTGTGGCATTCTTTGAATGCAACACAGGGCTTTCCCAGGATATACTGAACCGGAGACGTTTTTCTGAAAGAGTGTCCCATCAATGTTTCCCCACTTGTTGCTTTGTCAAGGAAAACAAAATGCTATGAAGCTGAAAAATTTCTCATTTATTGCCAAATTTCACCATCTCTTTTTTGTTGTAGTCTATCCTTTTGTTTGAGTATGGCACACTTGATCTGAAGTTCCAGACTGGTTCTTCATTGGCAAGTGAAAATTAGAGATGTCAATGCTGTAAGTACCTGTCATAGATACTAATTTTTTTCAAAAACTATTTGTTTTCTTCCCTGCATGAAAGAGACAAGACCATAATAATATTTTACAAGGAGATGTTTTACTATAACATGGGAAGAAATTGAATACAATTTAAAATTATGTAAAAAGGCAATATGTGTGTGAATCAATTCACATGGGTTGGATGGGTTCTAACCCTCTGCCATGGACAGGGACACCTTCCAGTAGATCAGATTTCTCAAAGTCCCATCAGCCTGAATTTGAATACTTTCAGAGATGGTGCAGTCACAAACTCTCTAGGCAACCTGTTCCCGTGCTTCATTAGCCTCATAGTGAAGAACTTCTTCCTTACATCTGATATAAATCTACCCTCTCTCCTTTTAAAGCCCTTCATTCTAAACTACATGCCCTTGTCATAAGACCCTTTTCAGCTTTCTTATAGGTGCCCTTTTGGTACTAAAAGCCTGCTACACAGTGTCCTCAGAGCCTTTTCCAGGTTGTACAATTCCAACTGTCTTAACCTTTCTTCATAGGTGAAGTGCTCCAGTCAACTTTTTTGCCTCCGTATTCACTGATACTCCCTTTCCTTGTGGCTCTCATGTTGATCACCCACAAGATGGAGACCAGGAAGACAATGTCTCTCCCCCCATAAGCAAAGAGAAGGGACATGACCATCTGAGGAACTGGAGACATACAAGACCATGGGACCTGATGAGATGCATCCCAGAGTCCTGAGGGTATTAGCTGATGTAGTTGCCAAGCCACTCCCCATGCTGTTTGAAAAGTCATGGCAGTCAAGTGACTGGAAGAAAGGAAACATTACATCCATTTTTAAAAAGGGTAGTAAGGAGGACCCGGGGAACTACCGACCTGTGAGCCTCACCTCCATTCTTGGGAAGATCATGGAACAGATCCCTCTAGATGCCATGCTAAGACACATGGAGGACAGGCAGGTGATTCAAGACAGCCAGCATGGCTTTACTAGGGGCAAGTTCTGACTGACCAACCTAGTGGCTTTCTATGACAAAGTGACTACATCAATGGACAAGGAATGACCTATGGATGTGGATTTATTTGGACTTCTGCAAGGTCTTTGACATGGTCCCCCCACAACATCCTACTCAGCAAGTTGGAGAGATATGGATTTGATGGGTGGACTGTTCAGTGGATAAGGAATTGGCTGGATGGTCACATCCAGAGGGTACTGCTCAATGGCTTGAAGTCCAGATGGAGAGCAGTGACAAGTGGTGTCCCTTAGGGGTCTGTACTGGGACCTCTACCGTTTAATATTTTTATCAATGATATAGACAGTGGGATTGAGTGCACCATTAGCAAGTTTGCAGATGACACCAAGCTGAGTGGTGCTGTCAATATGCCAAAGGGACAGGATGTCATCCAGGGGGATCAGGATGGAGAGGTGGGCCCAGGTGCACCTTATGAGGTTCAACAAAAGCAAGTGCAGGGTCTTGCACCTCGGCCAGAACAATCCTCACTATCAATATAGGCTGGGGGATGAGGTGATAGAAAGCAATCTTGAGGAAAAGGACTTGGGGGTGCTGATGGATGAGAAGCTAAATGTGAGCAGAGAGTGCGCACGTGCAGCCCAGAAGGCAAATCATATCCTGTGCTGAATCAAAAGAAACATAGCCAGCAGATCAAGAGAGGTGATCCTACCACTTTACTCTGCTCTGGTGAGACCTCACCTGGAGTACAGCATCCAGGTCTGGAGCCCTCCATACAGGAAGGACATGGGCGTGATGGAGAGGGTCCAGAGGAGGGCCGTGAATCTGATCAGGAGCATTCCTGCTACAAGGACAGGCTGAGGGAGCTGGGGTTGTTCAGCCTGGAGAAGAGAAGGCTTTGAGGAGAACTAATAGCAGCCTGCCAGTACCTGAAGGGGGCCTACAAGAAGGATGGAGAGAGTCTGTTTACAAAGGCCTGTAGTGATAGGATGAGGGACAATGGTTTCAAACTAGAACAGAGCAGATTTAGATTGGATGTTAGGAACAAGTTCTTTACCATGAGGGTAGTGGAACACTGGAACAGGTTGCCCAGGGAAGTAGTTGGGGCCCCATGCCTGGAGATATTCAAGGTGAGGCTCGACAGGGCTCTGAGCAATCTGATCTAGTTGAGGATGCCCCTGCTCACTGCAGAGGGGGTTGGATTAGATGACCTTTGGAGGTCTCTTCCAACCCACACCGTTCTATGATTCTGTAATTCTGTGATTCTGTGATCTTTGTGGCCCTCCACTGGACTCACTCCAGCAGCTCCATGTCCTTCTTGTGGTGGAGGCCTTGGAGCTGGACACAGTACTCCAGGTGGAGTCTTATGGAAGAACTGAGTACAAACAGGTACAGCAACATCATTCTAGTACAAGGGACAAAACATCTAATAATTTCAAGGTAAAAATAAAAACATACATGAAGAGATTATTTTTTCCTGCCTGATACTTAGAAGACTGATTAGATTTGATGATCTTTTCCAATTCTATTGCAATCTGATTTTCTACTTTATTTCTATGTTAGGAAAATTAAGATAGGCACTGTAATTACTCATACTTCTGCTTTGGGAAAAAATAGTGTTTTTTAATCCACTTCATAATAACTCCCTTGATTTTAATTATTTTGATATCTTGAGTATCAGAGGAACAGAACTGTGCTTGTTTATCTCCTCCTTTTCACCCTTTTTAAAAATGAATATTTATCAGTTGCTTTTTGTGATGATACTGCTTCATTTGCAGCCCTTGCCACAATTTCATTTGCTGGACCAGTTTTGCCAGTATTCTAAGGTGGAAGAGAAAAAGTAAGTGTTGCCTTCTTCTTGATGTAGTAGTTTCTATTTCTGTATAGTCTTTTCCATTTTAAGCATAATTCTCCACATGGAAATAACCACTTGGTCATGGCATAGTGCATGTTTTGGTGGTTGAGACACTAAGAGGGCAGAGTCAACATGACTATTATAATTACCTTTGGAGGATCAGAGATGTCTTATTTTTAAATGGGGAAAAAATGAGAAAGAGATCTTTTTTTTTTTCTTTAATGCTGTCTCTGAATTACAAAATAAATGAGCATAAACCAAATCTCACAGAGTGATAGCAGAACTTAATTAGAAACAGCAGTCAACACCGTAAGTGATACAACAGGTCCATCAAAGCACAAACCAGACTTTCGTGTGGAATTAGTGAGCTTTGTGTATTTCTAGTGGCCACTAAGCTTTTTACTTTAAAAAGGCAGGGATCTACAGTAAATGATCTACTGTCCATCTTTCTTTTGGCAAAGTCTGGAGGATTTCATGAAAAGGCATACTAAAAAAGCCAGAGCAACAATATATGTGTTAAACTGATTAGAAGAAGACATTATTGCGTAAGCCCACCTAATTTAGTAAGCTCACAAATCAACCCCATCTTATTGTAATAAAAAAGAGCACATCAAGTAAAAAAAGCATTTGATTTTATATTTGAGCATCTTTATTTATCTTCTATGCCACAAAAAAATACTTGAAATCTCCATGGCATATTTGCCTAAGGAAAGCAACCATCATTTGCCAATAGAAGACAGGGATTAGTTTAACAATTTCTTGTGAGAAAACAATTCATTGTTTAACCTTGGGCTGATGGAAAACTGAACTTCCATCTAAACATTATATGATTGTTGTGGTTTTTAAATGGAATAAATGTGAAATGAAACAAGATGTGCTACTCTATTAAACTCTTTGTAACACATGGACACTCTCCAAGAGACACAGCAAACCTACTGGCATATTTTCCAAGCTCTGACTCATAGAAATTTGGACATAGTCAGATTTATTTCTGGCAGGAATAAGATGTTTTATGCAAGGGGATAAAAGAAAGTACATATTTGGGGAAAAGGGAGATTTAAGGCAATTATTTCTTTAAAACAAAATAGCCACCAAAGAGATGCTTTGTGGATGTGTATATTCGTATGTTTCCGCCTAACTAATCAAGACTCTGCTTTCATTATGAATAGAATTATACAGAAATATGTCTATATATAACTTGAAAATGGAAAAACTTGTCTTTTAGTGCTAGGTCTTGAGGGGAGGGAAATATTATATAGATACTTCCCCCTCTTTTCCTTCTTTTCCAGATGCATATTTGTTGAGCGATCCTGCTTCTTCCTGGGAAAAAATATAATGAAGAAAAAACATTCTCGTGGAGAGGAAACAACAGTCAATTTTCATTCTCTGCATGACTGCATTAGTTTTCAACCTGTGGCAGTTAACACTGCAGATAGATCACTTCCTGAATCGAGCTAGTTTTGCAGAAGGAAAATCTATTTCAAGAAAATAATTTCAAGAAGGAGAACCAAACATTTCAAGAAAAGGACTTGATGAAAGGGAAATGTTGGATATACTATCCCAAAACAATGAAGAACACAACAGTGAAGCCCCTGAAAAGATCAAAGATTTTTCAACAGTATCCTTATGGTCCAGTATGGCAGCAGACAAATACAGTAACTTGGCTACTCTTCCAGCTCTTCCAGATTCTGGAACTAATTAATAACAAGTTCAGGGAATGTTGCACCCTATCCAATTGCTTTGAATCCTGTCCCTCATTGTCATCAAAGGTTCCCATGCAGAGAATGAAACCTGACTATTTTTGTCCTCTCCCTGAGAGTATTTTCCTCATTTTCTGAAGAGGAAATGGGATGATTCATCATGCTGAGGCAAATCAGCAGACTTATCTTTCTTTTGATCCAAATAGATCTTGTTAAGTGCTAGCAAGGAAGCAAATCATATAGGTTAGGTGATTCGAGTATCAGTAAAAGTGATTTTCTCCACTCTGCCACTCTAGCTCAACTCTAGCTATGTGACTTGCAGGGCCACAACAGAAAGACAATTCTTGTCTTGCAGTGATGGTAATGTAGACAAAACCAGAATGAAATTCACGAAGTGCAGTTTAGACAGAGTCTAGGCACACAGACTTGGGACACCAGTCCAAAAGTCGCTGCCCAACTGGCAGGTACATAGAATTCTCCTGGCCCCGTGTGCCTGAAGATGTTTCATGTCCAGGAACAAGTTTAGCTGGACTGATCAAGAAAGTTTTCTTAGGGTGTAATTTTCCAGTAACTGCTGACTTTTACAACAATCAAACCTATAAGGTCACACGTGATGTTTCTGCACACTTCCCAGACGCTGGGTGCTTGCTTTGTGGCTCACTAGAACTGCAGATCTACAAAATTCTTCTAAGACCCCACTCTTGCACAATGCTTAAAGAGTTAGATATCTAAGAACAGGATCCATAAAATTGTTGGGGTAAGCAATTGTTTCATCTGGTCTGTTTTTTTATTTCCCCATCAGACAAGTTGACTTCTATATTCAATCTGTTGGCCAAGAAACTTCAGAAATCTAGAAATTACAATATCACAGAATCATAGAATATCTCAAATTGAAAAGGACCCATAAAGATCATAAAGATAGATCATAAAGATAGACCCATAAAGACCCACCTCTTCTTTTTGCAAGACTACACAAAATTTAACCATGTCATCCACATGTTTCTTAACTCTGGCAGGCTCTGTGCTGCGATCACTTCCCTGGGTAGCCTTGTTCCGGTGAGTGACCATCCCATTGAATAACCTTTTCCCAAGCTTACACAGCTTCTTCCAATTTCCTTGTGTCCTAACTCTGGTCACCAGAGAAAGATCAGCACCTCCTCACATGTTTTCTTATACTTTTGAAAAGAAAGTAGAACAATGGATTGAGTAACTTTACAAGTTTATTGTTCCTCACTGTGGTAACTCACTGTGGAATAATCACTCAGCTAGAAACCTGAGGGGTATGGTCCTTCTGTGATTCCCATTATATAAGCAGTACTGACTGAAAAAAGAAAAGTTCTGGTGAAGGGTGAAATAGCTTATTTAGGAGGGAAGAGAATTAAAGACATATACTTTACAGAAGGATATGAGGTGAAAATTACTATGTGTCCAGATGATTCCTGCACAGTAGGGAATCTGCTACAACTTCAGAGAATCACACATGGGCATCTGAAGTGTCCATGAGAAGAGATACACATCCAGGCAAGCAAGGAAACACTGTGGGAATAGGGAGAGATGATGTTCAGCAAAATTCTGCTCATTTTTTTTATGAGAACTTCTGTTCTGATCTACACTTTCTTTTTTTTTTCTTTCTTTTCTTTTTTCTGTATAATGTTGTCAAGACGGAGTTCCATTAGAAACTGTCTGCTATGATAAATCTTTTCGGCATTGGATGCAGATGGAGGGCTGCATTTACTTATATTGTAAGCAGAAGAATTGCAAATAAAGTTGTTTCTTAAAGACGTTCAGAATTAAATATATCCTTTAGCTATTTAGCTTATGGGAAGTGGAGATCCACATATTCATCTGAGAGGGCTAAATCATAGAATCATAGAATCATAGAATCAAGAAGGTTGGAAGAGACCTCAAAGATCATCGAGTCCAACCTGTCACCCTAAACCTCATGACTATCTAAACCATGGCACCAAGTGCCACGTCCAATCCCCTCTTGAACACCTCCAGAGACGGTGACTCCACCACCTCCCTGGGCAGCCCATTCTAATGGCCAACCACTCTCTCTGTGAAGAACTTTCTCCTCACCTCCAGCCTAAACCTCCCCTGGTGCAGCTTGAGACCGTGTCCTCTTGTTCTGGTGCTGGTAGCCTGGGAGAAGAGACCAAACCCCTCCTGGCTACAACCTCCCTTCAGGTAGTTGTAGACAGCAATTAGGTCACCCCTGAGCCTCCTCTTCTCCCGGCTAAAGAGTCCCAGCTCCCTCAGCCTCTCCTCATAGGGCTTGTGCTCTAGGCCTCTCACCAGCCTCGTTGCCCTTCTCTG